>SJYA01005007.1:12078-22943 GCA_006410615.1 Neotragus moschatus
AGTACGCGTTCCTCCATACGAAGATGCCAAGAGTTGCGCGGGGGCAACAAAGATGATCAAAAGGCTAGCAGGCCGCGCGAGTGCGAGCCATCCATTAAGTCAGACAAGATGTGCAGGACACCAAGATCCATCGCTTCACAAGCTGACCGATACTCAGCATTTGTGTGGAGGCCGTAGTTGGCTACGGATTACTCCAAGGCATTCAAGGAATGCTGAACAACGCACCGCTGCAACACGCCTGCCTGTTAGTACACGCCATATGCGCCCCTGCTGGAATCAGGATCGCTCGCGTCGTCCACAAATCAGGAATCCAACTAACAAGCGATGCAAACAAAAACCGGTCCAGGCTGAGGTGGTAGAAGTCCAAATATACGCGTCGCAAGCCTGTGGTCGACAACAGGCGAGCAGATGTGCATGGCAGAAAGGCTTCTGTACGCTTATTTCCCCAGTTACACCCTGTGTGAATATTCAAGTGCCCACAATACCCTAGATTCTGGCTTTGTGGCTCCTCCTAGACACTAGAAGGTGACTATTTTGCATTATCTCGTCGCATCGTACGGGTGGCACTAATATAGAGGATTTGACGGTGATCCACACGGCCGCATCGAAGCCAGTAAAGCACGCGGCCCACCTCTGTCGGTAATGCGCTGCAAAGCAAACGATAGATTTCTTAATACGTAGTGATATGCCGTAAGAGTAGTTTACGCCGCTGCTATGCGCGTAAGATAACATCGCCGCCGAATAAACGTCAGCGACTGGGTAACCACACACTCTTTCGGCAGTAAATCAGCCGCTGAAAGCTGTGTTAAAGACACTACACTAGACGGTATTTACGAAAGATGCGCTCAGCACAAACTGTTGTGCTCGGCAAAATCAAACGATAGATTTCTTTTCCCGACGATACACTGAGATCGCCTGCCGCTGGCTCCCTTCGATGAATCTCTGTCCTCTAACGCAGTCGTGTGCACCAAAACTTGTGCGTCTACGCCTCCCTAGGTTGCCACGAGCACAAAACATAAACAACGCCGTCGTACCCTGAGCGGGGCCGCCAACTGGCTGTCACCAGTCATGGAATACCGGCGTGAGATGCCTAAACGACTGCATTCTTACCAGCGTCGCTGTGTCGACGAAACCCGCTGCGAGAACTTTGTTGTTCAAATGGTCCAACACCTCGGCGATAATAAGCAGTACCACAATCCAGACGCCTCCAGTAAATGACGTGCCAAACGGCGTCGTGGGCCGCTTAAAAGATACAATAGAGCACAAGCTGATGTCTTTACACGCAAAGGGAGGACGCTCTAGTCCGCTAGGACCTTTACGCGCATTTAGTGGCCTTTTCTCTCGATCTGATGTGCCGTTTACAAGGCCCAGCAGATACTGCACCGCTCCCCGGTGCGGTGTCTGCTGTTCTGCCCCTGCAGAAGATTGCTCTTGCATGGTTAGAGCAATATAGCTCGCCTGGAAAAGCTGGTCTAGCGTATGATGCCACGAGCACGCGGGCATATCTTTCGTTGAAAAGTAATACAGGGCAGGCGTAAGCGAGGACCGCACATGATTAGTCTTTCTGGTACGCAGCCCGAGGAAAAATCCGCATAAATTTTCGTGAAACCTAAAGGACGGTTACCTCTTGACAAGCCGGGGAAATAAAGCACCACCAGCCGTCAAAGATCCAAGGTATGCACGTGGGCCGAGCCACGGCACGCCCCCAGCCGCGCACGTAAAGAATCCCCTACCAGGTTTCGTCGGAAAAGGACTAGAGAATACCCGAAATTTCCAAATCCCCTGGTCCCTCTGTATGTCCACGATAATATGTTTGATGGCCTGGGAGGGGCGCCCGGACTCTTTGCCCCACCATTCAAGAAGATATTCAGCGTGGCCTTAAGGACTCAAGCCCACGCCGTCAACTATCAGGACACCTACAGCAACATCGTAACACCAACAATCTGGAGCCGCCGTTTCTCTGCTTTGACCTTCGACGCCGCCGACGCGCGTTCCGCGATTCACAGCGGTCCGCCAAGAAATACTCCTAATATCTGAGTCTACACAAATGAGTCTGACTACGCTCTTCTAGCGCCCGTACGCGCGTTGTTCTGCTTCCTCAGTATTACGCGCAGCCCCGCTGTTGCTCGCTCAGACTCACGTCTTTGCAGAGCGCGAGATCAGCGTTGCTGTTAGCTTTCGAGGACGAAGACGCGCGGTCCTACAGCGACGGCTCCTTTATGCACGGTACAGGGCGTTGCTGATCGTCAATCCGCACGCGCGGCATGACTGCCACCACGACATTTGTCCCTCTACCCTATTTGCTCTCAAGTCAACCCCGCCGTGCAACGGCGACTGAGAATCATGCCAGTCCCGGCTTCGCTGCGTACGCAAGAAGCCGGTAAACCACCCCAACGAAGACTCAAAAGCGCGCGACGTGAAGACACCAGTCCACCAGGTGGTCTATGGCACAGCTTTCGGCCACCCTCTGGAAGGCTCGCTATTCCCCCGCATGGAGACTAAAAATGCAGGCTAGTGTTCTCCATTCCACAGCTGTGGAGCCCCGGTCTTGGAGTTCGTGGGTGAGGCGCTATTGAAAAGTGAGGCGACCGCAGCCTCCTCTATCGTCCTCTCCAAAATGTCAGCAGCCTGCAGCTTGCCGCCGGTTGATACTGTCGCGCGTAGCTCACGCGTACCCTAGACGCTCTCAGCGAAACATGCGAAGGTCATAGGACGAGGAGACCCTTGAGAAACTTGTTCAATTCTGAAAAACTTGGCACTTGGTCACGCTGCGGCCTTCTGTAGGGCTCTAAAACGGCAGCAGGCTGGCCGTCTCTACTACGTGCCCGCAGTCACCACCCGGTCCCGGCATTGACATTCGCGACGTGATAAAAGAGACGCCCTGATGTTTCACCGCCACGGATTCGAAAAGAAGACGGCGCAGCCCTGTGACAGCTCTCTAGCAGCTGCACACCTTGCCAGGGGATACCTGTCAAGTTATACCTCTGCTTCGCGGCCCCGCTCAGACTTGCAGCCGAGCTTCAGTGCGCGCGGTGCCCTCTTACGCAGTTGCTCACGTTAGCGAGGCGACCTGGCAATACAGTGAGGTATACGTAACAGCTATGCCTGTGATATAATCGCCGAAAGTACGGAGAACGCAGAATATGCAGTAGAGTGCGGTGGAGGACCTCGACAACTCCTTATGGGCTTCAGAATGTAGCATCTGCGTGTGTGTACGGCCTGTTGTGTCGTGTCAAAGGGAGCAGCACCGGCCTCTCGTAGCCTCGGAGCAGCCGCATTGCTCGGGCTCACCCTCTGGTGCAGTGCAAGCCTAAGCGCTCCTCTCGAGGCTTTACGTTCGTCCGCTTTTCTCACGTACGCGCATGAATGACTGTACAAAAAGCACCCGGTCCCTGCTGCGCGTGACACGGGCGGCCATCGCGCCAGAATAGACGGGAGATCCGGCGGACAGTACTATGCGTCACTAGGCACTGAGATCTGCAGCGTCCTCCTGTGGGGCCGCAGTCGCCGTCAAAAGCTACGAAGGTCCTCACCCTGTTTCCTGCGGCGTCGATATCGGCCGCGTCTCCTAGAAGCAGCAGAATATGACGACGAAGCTGGTCGTGCGACCCCCTGGGCCGTGCGTGGTATATGTACGTGTATGTGTCTTCCTGTAGAGAGTTGTATTTACACATATATATACGTGAAGGGAGGTCTTGCTCTGCAGTGGACCGTATACGGGCACAAAGATCTGGGCCGGGAATGCGCAGCAGAAAACGTTTTAAAGGTGAAAGTGCTTGTTTGCGCAGCACGGTGACTAAACGCGCTTCCTCTATACGTTCCAGCGATCCGCCACTTACGCCACTCCAGGCATATAGCTCTACCACGTTGTTGGTGTCACACTGTTCACTGTGGACTGCTCGTCCATATGCGGCGGATATAGTGAGAATCTAGGGTCAGGCGCCGTTGTGCCGGCGAGGAAGCCTTGTGTGCGGGAGCGCACAGTGCCCCTTTATGGCGGCGGTGGCCCCCCGGAGTACGTCGTTCCGCGTCGCACGCCTCTACACAACCGTAATGTACTACGGGGAATTACAGTAGCGCTGTTTTACTATTAGTGCGTCAGGGAGGAGTAACTGGAAGAGAGAGGCAGTCTACGTACGGGGGGGGAGATCGACAAAGTGGGCGCGTACCATCGGTGGCCGACCGGGACGGCTCTGAAGGCGGGGCGGCAGGACACACGGCGCCGCGCTGAGCCCTGTTCCTGACACGATTCCGGCTCTAAGTTTTTTCTATCGCATGCGATTTCCTTGGAATAGCACATCTGTCTTTCCTGGTCCTTCTAGTGTCCAGTTCCAGTCGCCACTTTGTACCACGGCGGGTACGTCCGCCGGTGCTCCGGTTTCTCCGGCTCATTCTGTTGGTCCACCACGAGTTCCTTCACTTAAAGGTAACTCGTGGGCGGCTGCAGTGCTTCTTTCCGTGTCTAGAGCTCCACGAAGTCTCGCCTTCCCTCGTACTAGCCCTGGACCCTCACTCGGCCGCTTGTACAGGGGCTAACAAGGGGCCCCTGGCGCTGTACACTCCTTCACTGACCCGTACTGGCACATGGATTAGCTTCGGCAATCTGCGCCGGTCACGACAACGGTACTAGCGGCTTGCGCTCGGAAGGCGGTGCATGTGGCGGAGGACGATCATTACCTGCGGTAGCAACCCACGACCAGCTCGGTCAAGTGAAAGTTGCCAAGCACACACGCTTCACAGCAGCCTGTCTGAACAAGGGTAACAGCGGCTTGCGTTCGGGCGGGATACACGTGAGGGAAGACGATCATCACCTGAGATGGCAACACACGAGAAGCTCGGTCAAGTGACGGCTGACACGCACAGACGCTCCACAGCAGCCTGTCCCACGGAAGACGGGCGCCTTCCATAGAAGACTCACACAGCAAGTCACTATCTTGGACGACTGCCCGAAGCGAGTCTCCGTCGTAGCCCGCTAGATACCGCTCCGGCCCAAGGGTTGCCGTGGTCGTCCTAGCGACCTCACCGTTGTACACTGCCTGTGCGTTGCACTTGTACCGTGGACGCACAAGTCGCCATATCTCTCCACTGTTGGAGGCCTCTCTGGATCTTTTGCTTAGGTAGTACGACAGGTATAACGTGACGCTTCAGGACGGCGCTGGCTCAGGGGCCTGGCTGGCGCTTATCGCTGAAGACCTGGGAGCGCACACGACGTGCTGTGGCACTTATCGTCTTTGTCAAAGGAAGCGGGGGGTGGCGAACAAAGATGGCGTTATAGCCTCAAAGGACTTCTCTTCTGAACGTAACCCCCTTTTCAGAAGAATACTTATGCAGGTCGCTTTCACGTTCTCAAGATGGAAAGTGGCAGCTCTCTCCGCCCCCGCAGTAGCACGGGGGGCCGCCGCGTAGAAGCCGCCGCGAGCACCAGCAGAAACAGGAACGACACGGTGAAGATAGCGGCACCACAGTTTTCTGTACTCGAGGTAAGTCGTGTACGTGTGGGGGCATTCACCGTATCCGGATAAAGTCTCCCACAGAGGTGGCTCCCTTACAACGCGGGAGCCCGCCGACTCGACGAGACGCGTCCGTGCTGCGTAGGCGGCCAGAGGCGTGTGCGATCGCGCGTACTCTAGTGGAAGGCGAGCCCCGTCCGCCTCCTGCGGCCACCTCGCTCGAGCGACGGCTGCGGGCTCTTGGTGGCCGTCGGTACCTTGACTGCTATCATCCAGAATTCCGCTGAAGGGCACCGCCTACACGCGCTGTGCGGGCGCCACAGACCCCCCATCAGACGTCTTCCATGACAGCCTGGAAGACGTTTGCCTTGAAGAATTAGTAGCTGGGCTGTCCCCGCGCAGACCCCGGGCTGCAGCGGCCGACCAGCTACTCCTGTCGCGAGTTGAGGCTCTCCCAGAGTTGCTGTCGGACTCTGGCTCTGTCGCACCTCCCACACCGGTGTTGTCGCTATTGCGTCGCTGTTTGCAGTCACAACGTGCTCACCTTCATCAGCTGTTCTCCTTTATGCGTGCATCTCTAGTGCTACGGGGTGTCTGCATTACTGCGCAGGGCGATGGCGTTTGGCAGGGTCCGCTTGCCCTTGAAGCTCAGCATTGCTGTAGCCTCCTCTCTCGGCTCCGAGTGATGATGAGCCGGCCTGCCCGCGCAGGAGCACGACGCCGCCGAATATGAAGATTTGGAGCTGGCGACCGTTTCCCCACGGCTCAGATGGGTTATTGGGTGAAGCCTCTACTGGTCGCTGCCGGGGGCCGGCCCCAGTGTAGGTAGGATCTACTGTTCGCCGCGCTTGATTCTTCCGCCGGGCTGGATGCCCGCTGTAGGGCCCTCCCGCGCCCCGTGTAACTACCGGCCAGTCGCGTCGTATAAATCCCGCAAGGCTGGCGCCTCCTGCGGCGGAGCCAAGCTCGAACGGCGTCGAACAGACACCCGCGCCGGCTTGGCACAACGGCTGGCGCCCTAATGACCGGTACCTATTATATGCATATGTATATATACATGTATACGTATCAGGAGAGAAACTGTACTCGTGATACTTCGACTTCCCGCCTCTGTAGTGACTAGGCGCGACTGCAACGCGACAGAGAGCAGTGAAACGCGAACAAACGTACCGGAACACGCCCTAAGCAGTTTTCACGCGGTATCACCACCGCCGTTCTCCTTCCACTTCGGCGATACAAGTAGCAGCCGGAGCGTCTACAGCGCGAGCGCCCGCTGCCGCGACAGGGACTAGTAGTACTGAAACACGGCAGTGGCACCTTGTAAGCGGTTTCTCCACCGCCGTTCTCCCTCTGCCACGGTCGTACTAGCAGTAGTAGTACACTAGTATAGCAGGCGCGTGTAGAGCGCGAGCGCCGCCTTCTGCCACGATGGTAACCAGGTTGTACTGGAGCGCCGCAGGAACTGCTGGAACGGGGCAGAAGCGATTTTCGAGCGGTTTCCCCTCCGCCGTTCTCCTTCTGCCTTAATAGCAGTAATAGTAGTACACTAGTGGCAGCAGGCGCTTGAAGAGCGCGAAGGCCGCCTGCCGCCTCCGCGAGTACCGGCGGACAACAGCCTGCTACTACCCTGCCCCCAGCAAAACGAGCGGCGGCTGCCGTTGCTTCTCCCTTCCGTGGCGCCACAAGGAGGAGCGCTCCGGGCAACAGCAAGAAGAAGAGGAAGCCGGGTGTGCTACGTGCATCACGAGAGAGGACGACCTTGTCTGCAATAGTTGGGAATTAAGGCTGAAGACCACAACATAACACAGGGCATGTGTATAATAGATTGAAGGGGCACCGAGGGGTGTGTTTTTCCCGGAGTCGTTTCGGTGGAATGCAGTGTCATGGGTGGCTTTGTCGGTTCTGGCCCGTCACACGCGAAGCGCCGACAGACGACACGCGTACTGCTGCCGCACCAGCAACAGCAGCAGACAGGTGGTGGCCAGCAAACGGGCGGTAGCAGCCTAGCCACAGCAGCGTATGCAACCATGTGGGAGCGGCGGCTCCGTCTGCAGCAGCAAACGCTGGGCCGCAGCAGCAAACGTGTTGCGAAGCTTCCTCCTGTGTAGCAAGGGCTACGACAGCTCTGGAAGTACAATCAAGCCACACAGACAAGCAAGCAGACAGCGTACCCCATAGCGTATTCCACGTCTGGAGATACACACTTCGTACACGTATATTCGTGGGAGCGAGTTAGGACGTGCCTATGCAGAGCACCGCAGCACAAAGTCTGCTATCTGTGTATATGAGAGGAAAGAAGGGCAACTGCAGCAGCCACTGCCTCACGCCACTTCGAAACGTGTCCGCTACATTCTTTCCGACATGGCGAATACAACGGCCCCCAGCACCTGCAATCCCGGCTCTCTGCTCTCATTTCCTGCAGACCACCCGAAGGTTGGTAGTGCCACCAAACATTGAGCTTCGCAGCGAAGGTAAGAGGCGCCACAATGGCATCACAAAGACACCTACTAAGACGAGCGGTTTTCTCCTTCATATGTAGCAACAGCAACAGATAAGCGTTGTTGTCTGTAGGAATCCTAACACTAACAGTAGCGTGGGTACGGCCGGGGGTGCGGGCCGCTGTCTTCTAGTAGGAGCCATCCGCTCTCTCCAGGGCATCGCGAGCGCAAGGAATGCAAACAATTGCACGACGTATGAGGATGATTATTCTTTGCTGATCAGACTCATTCATTTTTTTTAAGCTGCACCCTGCGCTTTAGCGGAATGTTTTGCTGAGTTCTGTGTTCCTTACGCGCCCCTGCCAAGCCGTTCGGAATGCTCCTTCCGCGCGCGCGCTGGCGTCCCTCTTCTTTTTCCGTTTCTTCGTGCTCAACTGCCTATGGAGCGCCGTGCTCTCTTGAAGCAGTCGCATGAGGGAGGGACACGTGTTTGCAGATACGGAAATAAGAATGCGTTCAGCATTACAGCCAGTCTTCACGCTGAAATCGTTGCATCAGCACAGCACCCTCGTCAGCAAAGTCTTTGAAGAATTTCCCTGTCAGTATTTCTCGTCTCAGTAACAGTTGCACCCTTGACTAAGTGACGAGTTTGCTTCTGCGCCTCTTCAGGCGTTGTGCAGGGGGGGCTGCGGGCGGACAGAATCCATTCAGACGACACGGCGTAGCGTAAGCAGGCCCCCCCCCACCTCCTTTTCTTCTCTCTAGAGGAAGCCGCTGGTGTTCGTATTTTACCTGCAGAAAGAGAAGATGGTGTAGTAGCCAGCAGAGGAGGACAGTAGCGTTTGCCGCGTCTACATACAGTACGCATCGGCAGCACCCTCAGCGACGCTGAAAAAGAGAGACGCGCCTGCAATGAACAACCTGTCACCATCTAATCAAGACCGTCACTAATAGTAGTTATGGCATTGCTGGAGGTGGTGCTGCAGCAGCGCCGCCACACAGAGAGGAGCCCTCGTAAGGACGAACATTTTATCACCATTTGAACGAGGGCGTCACATGATAACCATAGTAGATGCATCAGCAGCAGCAGCAACACCAGGGGTGTTGACGGAGTGACGCGTCCTAAACTTGCGGCACTTCCAGTGGGAGTAGCGGGAGTTTTAGTAGCTGCGCCAGCAGCAGCAGCAACAACACTGCAGAGACAAAGGCCGTTCTAAAAAAAGACGTCTCGAAATCCTTGGCACACCCTCAGTAATAGGAGTGGGAGTAGTAGCGTGGCCTCTCGCTGCCCTTGTCTCAATCTGCAGAAAACGTCACGTGCACATTTTCGGAGTCTCTCTTCTTGCGAGGCTCCTGAATGCATGTAACGTGTGTGCGAGGACCGAGACAGTGGCGGCAGTGGCACTGAAAGCTGCAGGAACTGGGCCATGAAGCAGCTGCAACACAGGAGGAAGAGTACATGACAGCAGTGACACCAGCTGCAGCAGACGGAGAAACTGTTCAGATTTTTGCAACATGTGCAGCGAAACGGCAAAAGAATGACTTGTGGCTCCCGGCGACACTACGTGTATACGTGTGCATACATGTATATGTATATGTATATATATATATACATACGTACACGTAATTTTATATAGATATATACGTATGATGGACGGTTCAAGCCTGTCTGTCTACGCATGTATATATATATATATACGTACGGAGCTGCGTGTCGTGGGCACGGTGACCTGTATGTGTCCATCTATCTATCTCTCTGCCTGTCTACACATATATATACGTAGACTTTTGTGTGTAGTAGCTGGATGAAGTTCCTGCGCTTTTTGGTATATTAGCAGGAGAAGTGAAAGCACCCTGTGCAGTAGGGAAGCCCACCCAGTAGCGGCACAGCCTTTTCGTCTAGCAGTACTGTAAATGGCATGCCACACACCAGCCTGGCCTTGCTCGATAATTTCTTAGCAGAAGATGAGAGCCTAAGGAGTAGCAGACGCTTCCACCCCGCGGCAGCAGGGGCCTTTCCAGTTAGCAGTACTAGTACTAGCAATACGGCATATCAGCATGTGGCAGGAGGGCTTGATGGCTGCTTGGCGGCACCCCAGCGCGGACCAAGGAAGGCCACTCACGCAGTGGGAGGAGCAGCAGCGGCAGGATGACGGACTCCCCCTTACAGGCGACGACGTCGACAATCGCAGAGAGGGCGGGAGCAGCAAGGAAGGGAAAATGAGACAGATAGAGAATGCAGCACTTGCTGCTGTACATAGTGTGTTGCTGACATGGAAGGCAGAGCAGGAAGAGTTTGCGCAACAGCAGCTGCAGCAGCAGCAGCAGCAGCATCAGAGGGGGGATGAAGTATATGTTGCTGGTTCTGCCCATGGCAGCAGCATCAGCAGCGATGCGGAAGCCTTTGATGAAGCGTCTGCTGCAACGTTTCCTACCGTAGGGGCACGTATGCAAGCAGCAGCAGCAGCACGGGGAGCAGCAGCACGAAAAGCAGCCACATCAGCAGCAACCACACCACCGACAGCAGTGTCAGCAGCAGGTGTGTCGTCTGGTACGTGTACAAGTAGGCAAGATAGTTCCTCAGAAACCGTGGTGCTGTCTTCTCAAGGGGAAGAAAAAGAAGAACAACGGCAGCAGACGATTGGGCAGCAAGAACAGTTTCTTAGTTCTTTGCAGCAGCTGCTGCACTCGTTGCAGGAGCAACAGAGGAAGCTGGGATGTACTCAGCCGCAGCGCCAAACAAACAGTTCCGCAAGTTTGTGCGAACAACAGCAATCGCTGCTACACCGGGAGCCAAGACGTTCGCTTCAGTACGGAGAAGCAGCAGCATCAGCACCACCAGCAGCAGCAGCAGCAGCAACAGCAGCAGCACCAGCAACAGCAGCAGCACCAGCAACAGCAGCAGCACCAGCAACAGCAGTGAGCCATGCCATGGTAGGAACCTCCGACGGTGCTCCGCCTGCTGCACCCGAACGTG
>SJYA01005008.1:0-56372 GCA_006410615.1 Neotragus moschatus
CCCGAAACCCAGGGTGCACGTGCTCTTTCCCGGAGGGGCCTCCGGGTCCCGCGGCCACCCGGGCTGCTGGTCTGGCCCTCGTGTGCCCCGCCTGAGAACCGTGGCTACTTCTGTCAGGTCTGTTTCTCCTGGCGGCTGCCCACCCACACCGAGCCTGTGACTCACGGGGAGATGATGGAGGCTGATGACTGGCTTGGGTGTGCAGAATGGGCTGTGTCCCCGAGGCCAGGGGTGGGGCCAGGAGAAAGGGAGGCTGCTGGCAAGAGAGTGGTGTTNTCTGGCCCTCGTGTGCCCCGCCTGAGAACCGTGGCTACTTCTGTCAGGTCTGTTTCTCCTGGCGGCTGCCCACCCACACCGAGCCTGTGACTCACGGGGAGATGATGGAGGCTGATGACTGGCTTGGGTGTGCAGAATGGGCTGTGTCCCCGAGGCCAGGGGTGGGGCCAGGAGAAAGGGAGGCTGCTGGCAAGAGAGTGGTGTTCTGTGGGACGAATGTGTCACTCGCTTCTAAATTAAGGGAGGACTCCGATCCCAGGATGTTCGGGGAGAAGAAAGGGCAGAAGCGGGCAGCCACCCTTGGCAGGGTTTCCCCAACTTGCTTCTGGATTCTGACTTTCTCTTGCTTCCCAAAGGCCAGCCTCCAAGAGGTAAGAGGAGGAAGTAACACCTGCTGAGTCAGACCCCCCACTGAGGGAGACCCCTCCCCAAATGGGCTCCCACCCCTACACATTTACTTTTAATCACAACAAAGACTCAAGCTGACTTTTAATTTAATGTTTACTTGATATTGGGATATAGCTGACTTACAGCGTTGTGCTGGTTTCAGGTGAAGAGCAAAGTGAATCNTGAGGGAGACCCCTCCCCAAATGGGCTCCCACCCCTACACATTTACTTTTAATCACAACAAAGACTCAAGCTGACTTTTAATTTAATGTTTACTTGATATTGGGATATAGCTGACTTACAGCGTTGTGCTGGTTTCAGGTGAAGAGCAAAGTGAATCAGTTATACATAAACGTACATCTACGCTTTTTCCGATTCTTTTCCATACAGGTCATTACAGAGTATTTAGTAGAGCTCCCTTTGCTATATGTTGACTACCTGCTCTCTATAGAGTAGTGAGTGCGTTGTGCCCAACTCTGGCGACCCCATGGACTATAGCCCGCCAGGCTCTTCTGTCCATGGGATTTCCCAGGCAAGAATACTGGAGCGGGTAGCCACTTTCTCCTCCAGGGAATCTTCCCCACCCAGGGATTGAACCTGAGTGTCTTGCATCTTCTGCACTGGCGGGCAGATTCTTTTACCACTGAGCCACCTGGGAGGCCCATGTATGTAGTAGCTAAGTGTGTGTTAATCCCACACTGCTAACTTATCCCTCCCCATTCCATAGCCGGCTCATCACAGCAGATTCCCGAGTTACACGTGCGGCGTGCTTTTCAACTCTAGATTTCCCCCTCCGTTGGGAATCCTTGGTCCACAAGAAGGCAAAACTGTGATGCCTAATTAAGGCTGGGACCTTTCAGTGTGATCTAGTTGGATCCAGTTGGGGGCAGGGAGGTATAATAAAGAAATAATGAAACCACGGTGGAAGAAATGTCCGTGCATTTTGATATAAAATACCTTCCTTCCTGGTTAAATGCAAAGCACGATGTATAAATCAGCCTGGGTCATTTAAATTAACAGCTCAGGCTGGGTTTTAATACTGATCATGGTGCCCGAGACTCGCTTCATTACTGTCAGTTTAACAGTTGGATACGTGGGCCAGGGGTAATATTAATGATTACTTGTTAGTTAAGAGGACACGGAGCTTTTACACAAAAGGCCAGTGGTGCAGAGCCCTTTCCAAAGGCCAGCTGGGGCAGGTGCCTCTCTGTGTGTGCTGTGCTGGCCAGGGTCTGGGAGACCTGGAGCTCCGAGGTGGACAGCTTAGAANAATGATTACTTGTTAGTTAAGAGGACACGGAGCTTTTACACAAAAGGCCAGTGGTGCAGAGCCCTTTCCAAAGGCCAGCTGGGGCAGGTGCCTCTCTGTGTGTGCTGTGCTGGCCAGGGTCTGGGAGACCTGGAGCTCCGAGGTGGACAGCTTAGAAGGATGCTCTAAGCTGCACCTGGACCTCTTCCCAGGGAGCCCTGGAGAAGTGAGCTGAGAGCCCTTTCAGCTGAGCCTGGGGACAGCCCAGCAGCCAGCTCCCCAGGGCCTGGGAGAAATGGAGGCAGCACCCCTGGGCCCCTCTCTTGGGGAAGAAGCCACCTCTGCAGCTTGGGATGGCTGAGATGGGAATGCCCACCGGTGATCTACGCTGACGTTTATAGAAAGCACACAGGTTTACTCACTCATAGAAGGGAAAGACAGCATGTGATTCGGGCCCTGGCAGGGCTCTGCCGCAGCGCTCAGGCTGGCGTGGCTGATTGTAATCATTACCGGAAAGGCCCTGGATCGCCCGCAGGGAGAAGGCCAAGGGTGCATGGGAACAGGCTGCACGTGGAGCCCGAGAGCAGGCCGCCTGCCCTGCGGATGGAGCTGAAACCAACTGCTAGGAAGGGTCCCCTCCAGGCCCTCAGCCCCCACGCCTCCTCCTCCCAGACATTCTCCAAAGGCTTCCTGGTTGGGAGGCTGCAGCTGGGACCACGAGACGCAAGGACATGTGGGTGGCTTTCTGAGAACGCTGGAGAAAGGGGATTTCCCTGGCCCTGATCGATCAGTCTGTCCGATCAGTCTGTCCGGGGGTGCTGTGGACCCCTGATACGATACCCTGATACCCTTTTTTTTTAAGTGGATGTTTATTAACTTTCAAACCCTCTTCATACAAAACCATATAAAAAAATTAGGCATACAAAGGAATGGGACTTCCCTGGTCGTTCAGCTGGTAAAGAATCTGCCTGCAGTGCACGAGACCCCGGTTCCATTCTTGAGTCGGGATGATCCCCTGGAGAAGGGGTAAGGCTACCCACTCCGGGATTCTTGAGCTTTCCTGGTGGCTCAGATGATAAAGAATCTGCCTGCAGTACGTGAGACCTGGGTTTGACCCCTGGGTTGAGAAGATGCCCTGGAGGAGGGCATGGCAACCCACTCCACTATTCTTGCCTGGAGAGTCCCCATGGGCAGAGGAGACTGGTGGGCTACAGTCCATGGGGCCGCACAGAGTCGGACACGACTGGGCGACTCAAACTCAGCACGTACAAAAGAATCAATCAGATAATGCCACTTGCAGTGGTGTGGATGGACCTAAAGATTGTCATAATGAGCAAAGTGAGTCAGAGAAAGAGGAATGTTGTGTGAGACTGGTTCTATGTGGAAACTTAAAAAAAGGGTGCAAATGAACCTATTTACAAAAACAGAGCGTCCCAGATGTAGAAAGCAGGCTCATGATTACCAAGGGGGAAAGGGTGGAGAGTGATAAANCATAATGAGCAAAGTGAGTCAGAGAAAGAGGAATGTTGTGTGAGACTGGTTCTATGTGGAAACTTAAAAAAAGGGTGCAAATGAACCTATTTACAAAAACAGAGCGTCCCAGATGTAGAAAGCAGGCTCATGATTACCAAGGGGGAAAGGGTGGAGAGTGATAAATCAGGAGGTTGGGATTGATGTGTACACACTAGTATACTAAAATAAACAGCGAGGACCTACTGCATGGCACAGGGAGCTATGTTCATTATCGTGCAATAGCTTACGATGGCAAAGGATCTGAAAAAGAACACATCGGCTCCGTTCAGTCGCTCAGTCGTGTCCGACTCTTTGCGACCCCATGAATCGCAGCACGCCAGGCCTCCCTGTCCATCACCAACTCCCGGAGTTCACTCAGACTCACGCCCATCGAGTCAGTGATGCCATCCAGCCATCTCACCCTCTGCCATCCCCTTCTCCTCCTGCCCCCAATCCCTCCCAGCATCAGAGTCTTTTCCGATGAGTCAACTCTTCGTGTGAGGTGGCCAAAGTACTGGAGTTTCAGCTTTAGCATCATTCCTTCCAAAGAAATCCCAGCACCGATCTCCTTCAGAATGGACTGGTTGGATCTCCTTGCAGTCCAAGGGACTCTCAAGAGTCTTCTCCAACACCACAGTTCAAAAGCATCAATTCTTCAGTGCTCAGCCTCCTTCACAGTCCAACTCTCACATCCATACATGACCACTGGAAAAACCATAGCCTTGACTAGACGAACCTTGTTAGAAAAGTTAAAAATAAAAATGCAGTAGGAACAACGTGCATTTATTTCCAACTAACCCTTATTCTTTGTCTGAGACACAATCTTAATTTAAAAAAACATGATTACTCCATACTTTCAAGGTCAAGAGCTTTTAGTACGTCAGTAATTTGAGCAAAGTTTCTAAGTGATGCCAGTTACAAATCTTAGACTGAAACATCCAATGAAATTAGATACACACAGATAATATATTAATATGCATTAGTATTATATCTATGCATATATGTATTACGCTATATATTTAATATTAATTAAAGCAGGAATAACATGCTTTATTGCTATTTACTATAATAATGATTTTAAAGCAGAGAAACCCTGCTTTATGGTGAGAGATAGAAAATAAGATTCTATCCACATGCTAAAAATTTCTCAAGTTTTTTCCTTTTTTTGAATAAAGTCATGATGAGATTAAAGCCAGACATTACTCCTTCCTTCTAATAAATAACTTAGGAGAAATTAAATGGAAGACATCTTGGTAAAAAATCCTAACATACAGAAGGCAGAGAGGATGAATTGGAGACTTCAGGCCAAGATAAGACTCGGGATTGACACCGAGTGCTCCCAGCCAGGTTTCCTTCTGTGTCCACAACAGCAACACTTGGGAGAATCTGTGAATGCGATACAGCAGACGGAGCATGTGGTGGACAATGGAGCCGCTTCTCCGTCAGGCAAAGCTTGTCAGTGACATTTCAGGCGGCGGCTCGGGGGAGGGTATCAGCCGCAGACACGTTGTGTGGGGAGTGAAGGCCAGCAGAGCAGAACGCAGCCGACTGATAGGCGTCCGCAGCGAGGCCGCTTCCCCAAGCGCGCACAGATAAAGGCCGCTGCTGGAAACGCTGACTGTCATACACTTTCTGTTGCTGAAGCGGTATTGACAATGTCCATCTACTCCATCCGTTCCCATGCGGTTTGGCTGCCCTAGCAGAAAATCCACGTAAGAATGGCTTAAATGCGCTGCATTAAGTAAGCGTCATAGACAGGAGAGAGGGGAGTAGAATGAGAGGTGATCTGAGTCCTAGAGGAAGAGAAATCTAGCAGCAGTTATCAAATAGGGAACAAGATACACTCCTGGAGTGAAAGACCTGAGTCTGAAGAGGTGTAATTCACCGGAAAAAATTAATTGAAATACACCAATATATGCCACCTGACCCTAAAAGACGGGAAAGGAATCCCAAAGTATCAAGTAAACAATATAAATAAACTTTTCTTATCAGGAAAGAAGAGGGCTTCCCTGGTGGGTCAGATGTTAAAGAATCTGCCTGCAATGAAGTCGACCTGGGTTCTGCCCCTGAGTCAGGAAGATCCCCTGGAGAAGGAAATGGCCACCCACTCCAGTATTCTTGCCCGGAGAACTCCATGGACAGAGGAGCCCAGCGGGCTACCCCACTATGCTTGCCTGGAGAATCCCATGGACAGAGGAGCCTGGCGGGCTACCCCACTATGCTTGCCTGGAGAATCCCATGGACAGAGGAGCCTGGCGGGCTACAGTCCATGGGGTCACAAAGACTGGTAAGGACACGACTGGGTGACCAATACCACTCCTATTACCTGTATCAGTTATTTACATTTTTTAGAAGCAAGAGCGAACACTATAAATTTTTAAAAATAGATATCAGACTCAGTATATTTTAAAACTTCATTAAGCCAATTATTTTGCCACTAGCTCTGGGAAAGTGAGATGAAAGAAAAGGAACAGAGTCTGCAAACAGACTGGTTGGTGGTTGCTGTTGTTCAGTTGCTAAGCCATCTCTGACTCTTTGTGACCCCATGGACTGCAGCACACCAGGCTTCCCTGTTCTTCGCATCTTCAGGAGTTTGCTCAGACTCATGTCCATTGAGTTGGTGGTGTTATCTAATCATCTCATCCCCTGCCACCTCCTTCTCTTTTTGCCTTCAGTCTTTCCCAGGATCAGGGTCTTTTCCAGTGAGTCGGCTACAAGCAATTGACTGATGTATAATAATGAGTTTTAGCCATGATTGAAGCTTTATACGTGTCTTCATTCGGCAGGTCTGTGATTCCAAGGCAGTCTGACTTTAGGACTCTTAACGAAAATCTTCTCAGTGCTTTTGCCACACAAAGACCCCATATCTATTTGTCAAATGCTTTAATTTTGGTGCAAAAGTAAGATATCTAAATGGTCAGCCTGCTGATTTGTTGATAATTTTACATCCTTGATGTCAGGTTTTATGATCTGACCATCCGGAGTTCAGGGCACAGTCTGAAGACGTCAAAACAGTGGAGGCACCGGACGCCGGCAGTCACCTGATATATTTCTTCTCTTCTTTTTTGTTTTTTGTTCAGGTTGATGGAAAAATGTAAATGTAGGTTTGGGTATCAGGATGTTAGTACAACCCCAAGGGGAAAGGAGAGTTTTCTTTGTAACTTGGCAGGCCTGTGACGGCCGCTTCTGACATCATGGGTATTTTTAATGAAATATTAATGACTCTTGATTTTAATAGGAATTTCAGCACAACCTAAATTAAGCCGTTGGAAAAGGGATATGGTCCCGTTAAGAACAGTAAAACCGTAAGCCCCCTTCCTGAAGAGTAGCTGTGGGCAGTTAAAGTGACAGTCAATTTAAACAGGCCATGTTGCTTTGTAAGTCTCTGAAGTGTGAAGTCCCAGCATGCCTGATGTATTTCATTTTAATTTCCTTTTGGACGGAGCTGTGGGTAGTGGGGAACCTCACACACAAAAAGAAAAAAAAAAAATTGTCCAGAAGAAGAGGAAATTATTTAACCCTTTCCAAAAAGCTATGCGATGTATTTAGCTAAAGCGAGGAAAAAATAAGCAAGATTAGATTTCTCCTTTGGTTGTTAAAGAAAAATCAAAGTGGAGTAAGTGTTATAAATAATGATGACTGATCTTCCAGGTAATTTCCAAAGGAAATCCTAATATGCTCTCTCGGCACTTATTCTGAGTGTTTTTTAGAGAGAAACTGGATGGTTCAAAAATAAATCTTCTTTTGCCCTTTCTATATCGGAAGATTTAAATCATCTAATTTCATATGATTTTCATCTGTCGTTGGGATTAGATCTCTAAATGGTGATCTTTTGACCATGTTACATTCGAGAAGTCAGGCTTCAAGACTGGCCTTTGGAGACAGCTCAGCTTGGATGTTTATAAGATGATGTGGCCTTGTCAACTTTTATCAAAGTTGGGTGCATAAAATGCCAGATAAATCAGAAGGATTCTTCTTAAATTACAGACGTTTCTTACTAGACGCTCACCACTTACAGAAGTTTCTTCGAGTCTGTTTTTGTTCCACAGCAGCAGGAGGGAAGACGGCAATTGTGCAGTGGAATGTGGAGGGCTGACTTGGGACTCGGGTGCCTGGAGAGCTAAATTTGACTTTTATTGGCTTTGACATACATTTATGATTTGATATTGTTAAATCATTTGCTCTTCCTAGGTTTCCTTTCTGATACTCTTCATGAAATACTGGGATGCGTCTTGAACTCAGAGCACCCTTTGCAATTTTTTATGTGTTCTAGTACCAATGTGAATTTAAATAAAATATTATCTATTCAAAAAAAAGCAACTATTGCTAGATGTGTAACGTTTTTCTCTCAATATAAGTTTAAAGGTGGCTGTGTATATGGACAGAAATAGTTTCAGCGAAGGGTTATTTGAATACCCAGGATAAAGGTGGACACTGTTTCGCGTCCTTTGTAAAGAATGACAAGCATGGCCACTTTCTTTTAATAAGAAAAGCATATACGGACATATGACTTAATAAAACGCTATGAAATTAATGCTCCTGAAGCACAGAGTTCTGACACTATTCCTCACCCTGGTCAAAACTATCTGATAAGTCCCAACTATGATCAGACTCAAGACCAGATTTCTTTCTTAGGTTGACCTTCACAGCGTCCCAAGATTTGCATTTGACCTGCCTTCCCAGTTTCCTATCCCAATGCTGCCAAATTGGACGCCTCTCTCTAGTCTTGCTCCTGCTCTTTCCTCTTTCTGGGATTCTCTGTCCCTAATAGTGACGATCAGAAGTTACCCAACTCCCAAGGTCTAAGGCAAAGGTCACCCCCCAAGCTGGCCTGTGGATGGCACTTAATCTCCTCCCCCTGGGTTCTCATAGTAGCTGAGTTTAGTGACCATTAAGGCGGACTTCAAGCACTGCCCTGACTAACTTCACGTGAGTGCAGTTATACCCTTGAATTGTGAGTTATCGGAAAGGTAATCTTCCATGGAGATTTTTGAGATTTAAGTTTAAATGATAAGACGTGTAGCAGACTTTGGCCACAGTAGGTACACGGTTCCTTCTATTTCTCCTGTTGTCTCAATTATATCATTTACTGTGTTTTGGTTTACAAATATATAAAGTATATCATCGTTACATATAAGCTGAGCGCTGAAGAATTGATGCTTTTGAACTGTGGTGTTGGAGAAGACTCCTGAGAGTCCCTTGGACTGCAAGGAGATCCAACCAGTCCATTCTGAAGAAGATCGGCCCTGGGATTTCTTTGGAGGGAACAGTGCTGAAGCTGAAACTCCAGTACTCTGGCCACCTCATGCGAAGATTTGACTCATTGGAAAAGACCCTGATGCTGGGAGGGATTGGGGGCAGGAGGAGAAGGGGACAGCAGAGGATGAGATGGCTGGAAGGCATCACCAGCTTGATGGATGTGAGTCTGAGTGAACTCCAGGAGATGGTGATGGACAGGGAGGCCTGGTGTGCTGCGATTCATGGGACTGCCAAGAGTCAGACACGAACTGAACTGACAGTGTGTTTAAAGTGTTAGTTGCCCGGTCATTTCCCATTCTTTGCAACCCATGGACTGCAGCCCGCCAGGCTCCTCTGTCCATGGAGATTTGCCAGCCAAGAATACTGGAGTGAGTTGCTATTTCCTCCTCCAGGGGATCCTCCTGACTCAGGGATTGAACCCAGGTCTCCCACAGTGCAAGGAGGTTCAGTACCATCTGTAGATATTTCATTACTGAACTGAGCGGTAAACATACACACTAACTTTTCGGTATGCCAGGCATCGTCTTCCCCATTTTACAGTATCAGTAGGGACCAGAGCCTCCCTCTGCTTAACTGCCTCCCTGGGAGCAGCATGTGAACCCTGGATCTCAAGGTTTAATCAATCCGACTCTCTTGTCCAGGTTCTAAATCTTGAACAAAGAAGACAAATGAGAGGAAAAGGTTAAAATTCACATGCAGAAGTATCGGGGTGGGTGTCCTGTAGCCACAGCATTCCTGCCAGAATGTCTCTCCTAAAAGATCGTTGGACAGCGTCCTGCTTCTTGAATGCCTGATGTAGCGTCCTTCTGGTCTGTTTCCCAAGCCTGTTTCTCTAACTTCCCATCAATTGCTCAGCCTCTCATCTTCTGCCCTCTGTGCTTAAGAAAGCCAGTGCAGGTTTTGTTTCTTGCAAGAGAAAGCACTTTACTCTATTTGTACACCTCAAAGTTATTGAAGGCGGTAACAAGGGAGTGATTTGATTTCCTGGTTTCTTTTTTTTTTTTAATGAGCTGGATTACTTCTATAATAGTAATTCAACAACAGTGGTCAGATTTTTATACTTTTATAGAAAAATCTGCCCACGATTCAGTTGCCCCAAGGACTGTTTTTTTATTTACTTTTTTAAATGTGTATTTTTGAATGTGCTGGGTCTTCGTTGCTGAGAGAGCTTTTCTCCAGTTGCAGTGAATGAAGATACTTATTCTGACGCCCGAGTTTCTCATTGCAGTGGCTTGCCTTGCGGTGCGTGAGGTCTAGGGCGTGCAGGCTTCAGGAGCCACAGCTCCTGGGCTCCAGAGCACAGGCTCAGGAGCTGTGGTGCACAACTCAGCTGCTCTGCAGCGTGTGGGATCTTCCCAACTCAGAAACTGAACCTATGTCTCCTGCATTGGCAGGCCGATTCTGTACCTATCGAGCCACCTGGGAAGTCCTAAGTGATGATCCTTTGAGAGGTCTTTCTATACACCTTCTCCAATACACAGATCTTCTCTAGGTCTCACCTTCAAAGTAAGAAATCCTATCTCAGAAGTCTCCTAAAAAATCCCTCTAAAAACCTGATGTCTCCTTGGCCACCTGCCACTCCCAAACCATTGCAGTGAAACAAGAATGAGAGTATTATGACGATTAGCATGAATTCTTGGGATTATCCAGACCTGTGAACTTGAGTTAGGGAGAGGATAGCCTTCCAAGCACAGTCCTTTGATTTGAAAGCTATGAATCCCTTTCAGTACCCTCTTTTAATGCCTGAACTCCTAAGGCTGCAGGGACTTTCCCAAGACCCCTCCCCTGACACAGAACCAAGGTCTCCTGACCCTCGGTCTGGTCTCCTTGCTCATGGAACAGAATAATCCTCAAGAATGCAGAGTGTCTCTCCATTTCCTGCCTTGGGTTTACCATCAACCCCAAACTATTCAGTCTGCCCAGCCTTCCCAGGCGGGCCCTCCCCTGTGCTGAAGTCTCGCTTTGGTTCATCTCGCTGTCTGCAGTTGAAGGTTTCCTCTGATTGACAGCATGTCACATCCTCAGGAGATGTTCGGGTCCTCTGAGCAGGAACTGTCTTTATCACTGAACCCCCACATTCAGCCTAGAGTCTGACTCATGGCAGGTGCTAAGGAGGGGAGAGAATCTGACCAACTGGATCATTTCAAAAGATTCACACCAACTGCCTTAGTTTCTGAGAAGACTTCTCGTACCTAACCATGCATCTAAGGCTGTCATAATAATACATGCAGAAGCCTATCCTTCTAACAATCACCTTCCCAACTATATTGAGAATTACTTGAGGCAAACTTTTTCCTTTGGTGGCAAATCTTTTTCTTTGTAACCTTAAGAATAAACACCATGCCTGATGCGTAGGTATTAACTGCTGACCATCCCCCCGTAATAAATTATATTATTACATTATATATAATGCATTAATAATAAGATATAACATATTATTACATTATATATAATATATTAATGACAAGATACAATGTATTAATAAGATATGTTTGTTCCATTATTACATTGTATATATTGTAATATACATTGTATACATTGTAATATACATAATATACAATGTAATATACATTGTATGTAATGTGTTAATAAAATATGTTTGTTCCATTATTACATTGTATATATTGTAATATACATTGTATACATTGTAATATACATAATATACAATGTAATATACATTATATGTAATGTGTTAATAATACAATATAATGTATTATTATATTATCACATATATACTGTATACACACAGAGAGTCTAAGCCAGTATGACTAGCCCTGACTTTCTGGCAGCTTCCATATTTCCAGATGTCTAAAAAAATTCCTGGCAAATCAGAGCCCCCAGAACCATCCTGTCCTGAGGCTTAGGCATTCTGCTCGTGGTTAAGGCATTCGGGGCACTGCCGGTCAGAGCCGCCGAGCTGCACTTTATTCTCCTGGAAAGCCTGTCTCCTCCAGTCCGTGGTCTGCACATCCGGCTGGCACAGACCATGAGTGATAAGGAAAAAGCGTCTGGATGCTTGCACCTTACCCGTCGACGTTTGCATTGCCAGGACCATATATATATCGTGGCGGCTCACATACAAAACTTCTTTTTTCCCTTCGGGGGGCTGGGCTTCCCCAGTGGCTCAGCCAGTAAAGAATCTGCCTGCGGTTCAGGAGACACAGGAAGACGTGGGTTCGACTCCTGGGTCTGGAAGATCCCTGGGAAGAGCGCATGGTAACCCTCCCCAGTCTTCTTGCCTGGAAAATTCCATGGATAGAGAAGCCTGGAGGGCTACAGTCCGTGGGGCCACAAAAGTCAAACATGACCTAGCAACTAAACAAGGACAAGAGTGGAAAAGGGTGTTTCCAGCACTTCATTTCTTTGGGGGAAGGTTTCAGTATATTGTAAAAGAATCTTATATTTAACTTTACCCTGACTATGTCAATTTAGAATATTTATGAAAAACAGTCTAATGCATTTGAAATGGAATATACAATTAGAAGCTAATTTTTTAGTCTGTTTTACCTTGTGGCTTTAAACAAATAATCATGAAGTAAATGATTCTTCATAATGGCCACACGATCGCGTGTTATGCATTTTGCTTCTTTGTTAACCCTGGACCCCTGTTCTTGAAATGGAAAGTTAAGCTGACATTTTTGCAAGGGTTTTTTTTTTTTTTTGCTTTTTTATAGTCTAAAGGTTAATGAGCTGTGGTGTGGTTTAGTGCTGCGTGTGCTAAGCTAGCACCTAATATGTTAAGTTGGGTGTGATTCAAGCCTTCCAAGGAGCGCCGTCTCTGACACTGCAGGTGGGGGAGGGGAGGACAGAAGGAAGAAGCCTGCACCATGGTGCCCTGGTCCTGCTCCAGAAAGGTGTCCTGGCTGGCGTGCACGCTCCTGGGGACTTTATATACAAGCTGTTCTCAGGGGGCGCATAAAACATCCCACATTCCATTTCGAGAGGCGCTGGGTTATAGGTTATTGACCAGTTTAGGGATTTATAGCTGTAGTCAGTCATTGTTAAGGAAAAATGGCTTGACGATTTTATTATAGCAGAGGCCTGCTGGAAAAGTTAAATATAGATTTACCTAAGAACTGACTCGATCTTAGCAATAATAGGTATGTCTCTGTGTGTGTGTGTACTTATGTGTAGATATTTTAGTACAGTCCATGCTTTCTTTTTCCCAGAGGAGAATTATAACATGAATTCTACATACACATCACATGAATAAATATACAATATATTGTTTCATAAGAATATACAGATTATTAGAAATAAAACGCCGACAAATAAGCCCTTTCCAAACAGTGAGAAATAGTTCATGTGTTTTCAGATTTCAGAGCAGCAGAAGGAGAAAAAGAAAGGAACAGCCTTGGGGTGTGAGCTGCTATTTACTGTGAAAGTGTTAGTCATTCTATCATGTCTGACACTTTGTGACCCCATGGACCCTGCCGGGCTCCTCTGTCCATGAGATTCTCCAGGCAAGAACACTGGAGTGGGTAGACATTCCCTTCTCCAGTGGATAGCCCCAACCCAGGGATCGAACCCAGGTCTCCTGGGTTGCAGGTGGATTCTTTACTATCTGAGCCACCAGGGAAGCCCTATTTATGTGACTATTTACTAATAGACTTCAAGTCCCATAACTTCCCTGCCCCCCACCACTGTGAACACAGACACCCACAACAGTTAGTAGTTAAGATCTGAGCAAATTAATCACCTACTTTTTAAATCCATAGGTTTCTTAAAAAGACAGAGATTTAATGATCACTCTGATTCTTTCTGATGCCTCATCCCAGAAGAACTCGTAGATTGAGATTTAGTATGAGGAATCAGTTGGATGCTTTTATGGAATGATACAGAATACAGCTTGTCTTCATGCTTCGCATTTCTGCTCAGCAGTCACTTTCTCAAAAGGATCTCTCTGAATCTCTTCACTTGACCTTTTTCAGTCACTTCTGATTTTGTCATCATCTTAGGTTCTTCCTTTCATTTCTAAATTTAGGAAACAAGCGCAACCGTTTGTCACTTGCCTGCTGTTGGTCTTCCCCAGGAAAATGGTCTTGCTTGTGCTGTTCACCTGTATACCCACAAAATAAAGCTGGTCTCACAGGAGGGACTCAGGACACTTTCTGGCAGTGAAATTCAGCACAGTGTACTTTACAGTGGGAGGCATGTATCTTTGCTTGGCAAAGCTATCTGTTAGATACAAAGCGCCACTGATTCTCCTTCTTCCCAGACACTTGTGTTTGCTCTTGGCTGCACCGGGCCTTCACTGCTGTGTGGGCTTTCTCAAGCTGCAGCCAGTGGGAGGTGTTCTCCAGCCTGGCGGGCAGGCTCCTTGGTGCGGTGACTTCTCTTGCGGAGCGCAGGCTCGTGATGCGGGGCCTTCAGTACCTGCTGCACTGTGGAGCGGTTGTTGTGGTGCCCTGGGCCGAGTCGCCCAGTGACACGTGGAATCTTCCTGGACCAGGGATCGAACACCTGTCCCTGCATGGGCAGGAGGATTCTTAACCACCGGAACACCAGGGAAAACTCTCCCCAGGAGAGTTCTTTATAGCCATGTTGTTCCTGAGGGTCTGACAGTTCTCCTTCCACTTTTTGCTCTGTCTTGGGGATAAGGATGAGCAGTGGGCTAGTCAGGAGCAGGGTTCTGCATCTGAACGATTTGGCGCTGCACATCAAATCAACATAATCAAAATAAAATATTCGCTATATGGGCTCAATGGCAGGATGGGGACAACAGACTAAAGAGTAAATGAACTTAGGATCGATTAGTTATTATTTAATATGAAAAAAGAGAAAAACCATCAACAAAGAAAAGCATTAACAGAGGCTTAGGGACCTGTAGGGGCTTCCCTGGGGGCTCAGTAGTAAAGAATCTGCCTGCTAAAGAAGGAGACACAAGTTCGATCTTGGGGTCAGAAAGATCCCTGGAGGAGGAAATGGCAACCCGCTCCAGTATTCTTGCCTGAAGAATCCCATGGACAGAGGAGTCTGGTGGTTACAATCCATGGGGTCATAAAGAATAGGACATGACTTAGCAACTGAACAACTAAACAACAAGGGACCTATAGGACAATATCAGAAATATTCATATTTCTCTTTGGCGAGTACATATATGGAAAACACTAGAATAGTACTATATGGTTTAAAAAACTGATGGATATTGAAAGATAAGTCATTACTTTTGTTATTAACTGAACTGAACTGTCTGTGAAAACAATCCATAGGGCTTCTAGAAGCTCCAGAAGCTCATACTGTAACATTTAAAAAGTTAAAGATGCAATCCACAATAGTATTATTGTGAAGAACCAGGAAGACACCAGTGACTTGCAGGGGAGTAAAGAGATGATGCTAATGTTGGAATTACCAGTCCATAACAACTAGCGTAATAAAGGCTCTAGGAAGTAAGATAAAATGCCCTTGAAATGAATGAAAAATCTCAGCAGGGATACAGAAGATATTAAAAAGAGCCACATAGAAAATTAGAATCTAAAAGTAAAGTTATTAAAAACATTTTTTTAATCTATAGCAAAATGGAAATAACAGTGGAAAGATCACGTGAATATATATCTGAACAAAAGAGAAAAAAATTGAAAAAAAAAAATGAACAGAGCCTCACATATCTGGGGAATAATTCCAAAAGTCTGAGTCATGATGTCAGCATTCTAGAAAGAATGTGGCACAGAAAAATGAAGAAACAATGGCTGACCACTCTGCAAATTTTGGAAAAGATGTAAATTTTCAGAATCAAGAAGCTCAGGAAATCTCAAGCAGAATTAGCTAAAAAAAAAAAAAAAAAAAAAAAGTCCACACCCTGACACAGACGCATCATAATCCAACTGATAAAAATTACTACAAATTTTGACAGAAGCCAGAGAGGGGGAAATGAAAAGAAAAATTACGTTTAGGGAAATAATCATTTGAAAGACTGTAGGTTTCTCCATCAGAAAAATAAAACTAGGGAAAATGTATTTTATTAATGTTTCTTAAAATAATGGATTGATATATAGTATTATAATGAAAGTATATTTTGGGAAAAACAAAGCAAACAAAAATCCCCTCTATGAGAGGAAATATAACCAAAACATCATGTTTTTAGTATTCTTTAAGATCAGTGGTTATAAGGAAATGAATACAGAAAATGTAAAACTTCTGGTGTTTTTTTTTTTTTTCCTAATTAAGGTAAAATTTAATCTCTATGCGAAATCTGTAGACTTTTATTTTTCTCATCTAAAACTGCATGGACCAGCATTATGTGTACTAGTCTAATATTCTCAATGCCCACCGTTTATGTCAAAATTGGAGACTTTATTGAGGAGGAACACTTTGCTATATGGTCATATCCCATAATAGTTTCTAATCAACAAGCAGTTACTGTTTGTAGAGACTGACTAAACAACAGAAAGAACAAAATGCCTAATAAAAAATTTATGATACAGATTAATGGCCTTTCAATATTCTCAGCATTTTCTGTGTTGAAAGTAAACACCGAAGGGGGAGGGGGAGCGGTCAGAGATAAGGGAACTATAGAATTGATGTTTTTTTCCCATGTGTGTATATAGCTTAAGATTGGCCCCAGGAATAAAAATCTAATCACGCCAGGAGGCTGACAGAAACTGCCTTCAATATTCCCCCTGCGGGAAGGTACACCAATTTCCTCATTATTGTCCAGTTTGATATTTTTGTCTAATGCAATAAAAGAAATAATGGAAATAATTGTATCATAAGAAGGTTTTTTTTCTTTTTTTAATGTGTAAAAAGAGACAGGTCAATGCTTTTTTTTAAAAAGTCTGTATCTTTAATTATTTCCTTGCAAAAGCAAACTAAGAGATGTGCTCGGGTATTGTGAGGCAGTAACGGAGGAAGGAGCGTGTTTTCCAGCCTCCGGGCCGAGCGGCTGCCGCCCTGTGCCTTCTGTCTCCCCGATTTCCTGAACGTGGGTGGAAAATCCTACTGGCCAAGTATCACTCCAGCCTTCTGCCTTCCCGGCCTGCTTTCAGGTTGGTCATTGGGGGAATTGCCAGATGGGGAGGACCCTTTCAAGTCCATCACCCCTTTCCTAGCCCTTCAACACCTTCCCATGGCTGGTGGGGGTTTCACAGGTTCTAACATGACTGCAATGATTCAGCAAGCTCTTTGAATTGCATTCAGGAAGGGAATACTATTCTCTTCCTAATTCTCCTAGGAATTCACCTTTCCTTCCTGAAATTGCAGACGAAAAAAAAAAAAAAAAGCCAAACTATTGCTTCCAGTAAATTCAATAAAATAATCTTCATGGAGTTAAAATGCCCACTATTTTCGAAGTCTGATTTTGTACCTATAAAACAGAAGTAGGCCAGCCGATCATCAGCCAGTCCAGAGTGAAAAGCGTTTGCTGCACAACCGGAGAAACGTGGAGGAAACGAAAAATAGTAGGTGAAAGTGATTCGGATTCTGACAGCAGTCTGAAGTAGGGGTGGCTTGGCGGACTGAGGGCTTAGCTGATGGGTTCTGAAGCTAAGTCCAAGGAGACAAAGTCAGAACTGAATCCAAATGCAAGACCCCAGCCAGTGCTGGGGAACTTCTGGAGCGTGGAAAACCAGACGGAGTCCGGAGAACTGTGGTGGGCGAGGAAAGAAAACACCGACGGGGCTTCGCTTGTGGTCCAGGGGGTAAGGACCTGCCTGCCAACACAGGGGACACGGGTTCTGATCCCCAATCGGCAAGCTAAGATCCCACCGGCAGCTAAGCCTGTGCTGAGCCCGTGTCTCTAGAGCGCGTCCTGTGCAGCGATGGGAAGCCCGCACGCCGCAACCGGAGAGCAGACCTCGCTTCGTGCAACGAGAGAAGAGCCCCGCAGCAACAAAGACCCAGCACAGCCAAAGACAAACAAATGCATAACAATTATTCTTAAAAAGAAAACTATTGCGCTTTCAACTGCCAAACAAGCTTGAGTGTTAGATGTGAAATATGAAATCCAAAGTCTTAAGAACACACACACACTCTCTCATATCCTTATATGATCTACGGATGCGGCAGCATAAGACAGATTTGAATTCTTAGGTGTTTTGCTTAGGGTTTGGCTGCACAAGTGTGTGTACAAAAAAGTTTGAATGTAATAATAGCCTGTTATTTAACAGAATCAAAGGTACAGAAGCTTCATGGCCTGCGCCTGGTTTTACAGTCACTGTGTAGCCTACAAAGTCTCAAGTTAAAATTAGCGTCATTTTCTTTTTCATACACAGACATGACATTATTGCGTACAAACACAGCATCATAATTTCGTAAGTAAAAATAAATCAGTACATAGATAAATGCAAATTCTAAAAACACATTGAAGAATAAGGAAAGGACACACCAATAATATCAAAAGAAATCAGTCTGGCTGCATAAGAAATTTTCCAATATGAGCCACGTTTATACAAGACAGATTTTAAAGCTCTCATAGCTGTAAGATGGTTAACAGGGTATTTATGTGAGGAGCCTAATGACTCAATAAGCTCGACATTTTCTTGTAAGGAAAATAGAAAGCTTGTAAAGCCATGCATGCTCCGTGGAGCTTGGTCTCAAAGCTGTGTCACGAGCACTCCGTCCAAGCCACCAAGAGCAATTTCAAAATATATAAATTTTACATAACAACCTGTAAATCACCAATAATTAGGACCATGCATGATTTTGAGTTTTAAGCCCTATTTTGTAATACGCGTTGTTGAATGTTTAATTCACGCAGTGACATACGTGTGCAATATAAAGAATACAAGGTAAAATTTGATTTTACATTATTTAAAATTATACAGGAGAGACAGGAGAAAATAATTTCACACCTGTGCAGCCTAATTCCCTTCAAGTTTGATAAGTGTGTCCTTTGAAGCTAGTAAAATTCAAATCCTTCACCGCTGGTTTTTAAGGGAATGAAATGAACAGATAATCCTCGGGAAAGTGACCTACCATCAAAGATACTTCTGCTCCAATACCACACTTCTCTTTCCCAGTATAGCTGTCATTCCCCTTTCCACTCCGCTGCAATGAGGCCTCGGGCCGTCACACCTGCAGGGCCCTCTGTTCTCGTCTTCCCTCACTTCCCTCCAAAGGAGACTTGAATCTCCTCCAGAGCAAAGAGTGGGTCAGGACAGTGTGCTCTGTCCTCAGAAGAGGGTAAAATTCCACTCAGGGACCCTCGTGAACCTGGAGACTGTCATACAGAGAGAAGGACATCACAAAGAGAAAAACAAGGTGTAACAAAGCCTGTATGTTGAATACAGAGGAGTGGTACGGATGGACCTGTTTGCAGGGTAGGAACAGCGATGCAGACAGAGAGAATGGGCTCCCGGACGGCAAGCGGGGAGGAGAGGCTGGGAGGACCGAGTGAGCAGCGAATCCACCGCCATGTATTCACCACCACATGCAAGACAGACGGCTAGCAGGGAGCTGCTCAGCCCGGGGTCTGTGATGACCCCTAAGAGATGGGCTTGGGGCGAGGGAGGTCCCCGAGGGAGGGGGTGTCTGTGTACACACGGCTCATTCCCTCCGTTGTACAGCAGAAACTAACGCAACATTGCAAAGCAACTACATGTCAATTCCTTTTCAAAAAATTAATATATTTTATCCTATAACATTAACTGAGAACAACAAGAAGAATCAAGTAAGGAAGAAAGAAACTCATGTTACAGACTTACTTGGTGTTCTTCTTATTTCAAACCATACAGATTGCCATTTTCATTAGTCAGAAGTGATTGCCCATTGGATCTTTCCTGCAGCTCAGCCTGACACAGTGAGGCCCATAGAGGAGTGAGAGACTGCACAGCTTTGGCCGTCTACAGAGAGAAAAGAGAAACACAAGCTAAAAGCACCATCATATAATTCAGTTGTCTTAGTCCATCGGCCTGTGATTCTCACCCTTTGCTTGTGCACTGTGAACTGCTGCCGCTATTCATCTCTACTGTGAGATAACTTCTTATGACCCAGGGACTCTCCACATGAGGTTGAGGCCATGTTTGTTGCCTGTCCTAATCAAGAAATCTCATCAAAACCTTGCCCAGTACTCTATAATAACCCATATGGGAAAATAATCTGAAAAAGAATATACATGGATGAATCACTTTGCTGCACACCTGAAACTGACACGACGCTGCAAAACAGCAAAGAAAGTGGAAGTGTGAGTCGCTCAGCCGTGTCTGACTCCTCGTGACCCCTGGAACTGTAGCCCCCAGGCTCCTCTGTCCCTGGGCTTCTCCAGGCAGGAACATGAGTGGGCTGCCATTTCCTTCTCCAGGGGATCTTGCCGACCCAGGTACTGAAGCCCTGCCTCTTATGCTTCCTGCATTGGCAGCTGGGTTCTTTACTCTCTGAGCACCAAGGAAGCCTGAAACAACTATATTTCCATACAAAATAAAAATTAACTTAAAAAAAAAGAAAGCCAATCAACGGATGGTTCTGAGACCCACACTCGTCAGCAACAACCTACACAGACCTCCCTGCTCTAACCCATACTGCTTGTAACATTTTCCGCTGCACACTCTGGAACTTTTATTTTTCTTATTTCTTTCATCATTTTAACAGGAGCTGTGCATGCTTGGCTATCTAAGCCAAATAGTGGCTTGTTTTCGATAGTGTTTTTATTGCATTTATACGGTAGAAAACACTGTGATCATGTCTTAATGCCAATGCAATGATGTCAAAGCCTAAGCTGAGAAAAGTAACCAAGAGACGTCATGAACTTTATCAGCTGGAATAAGACAGGTTGATTGTTGTTTGCAGCTTAACATTGGTTATTAATAACAAGGGGAGTCCTCAGAAATGTGTGTAAAACTCCTTTCACACGTGCCTGATAATTATAGAGAGATTATTCCAAAAGGGGGAAAAATTACCTTCACCGTCGGGCTTCCAAAAAAATAAGCAGAAGTGGATTAATGTAATTGCTTAATCAACAACATCCAGCCCAGAGCCTCCAAGTGTGCAGAATTAATCATCTTATTGTAAGATTCATTAAAAAGTAATGGCATGGTGAGAATGTTGCACAGCTGGGAATGATTTTGTTCCATTAAAAATAAAAATAAATACACCTTGGGAAAGCCTATTTTGACAATATTTTGCTCCATGCCTTGTCTTAAAAACAAGGATCTTGTTCACTCATGTACAGCCTAACAGCAGCATTGGTTTTCCAGTAGAGCGTGTGGATGACAAGATTCAAGGGCACAGTCCATTTCAGCAACATCCCTTCCCCTTAAAGAGCCTCTCAGTCCTGGTTGCTGGTCAGTAAAAGCATGAAAGCCTGTATTATTCTTCACTCCATAAGGATTATGCTTTCAATAAACTAGTTTATCATCTTTAGAACCTAAAATCCAGTTAGCAGTGTATGCATTGAAAGCTTGAAAATTATGTTTTGAACTTATTTTCCAAGTACAATTAAATGGTTAAAACGCAGTAGTATTCGCTGCGGGTGGGGGGAGGGGAAGGAAGGAAATTAGCAATAGTAGAAGGGGGTCAGTCAAATCATTTAAATAATCCTTATTAAACAACCGTTAACTCTAGCTTCCTGAAGACAATCAGGTATGAAATCATTCCTTGTGGAATGTCTTCTGGCCTTTCCAAAAACGCATCATCGTCTGGGCTTATGGTGGAGAGCTGCGATTCAACGTGAAATTGAAAACGACACGTGTCGGCTCCAACAAATCATCTCGGGGGAAGGCTTCTGTTTTATTCTGTCTTGGCTGCCCATGGCCGTGGTCAGTGGTCACGAAGTCTGAGGATCCCCGGGCCTTGCGAGTCCTTAGATTTGATCCCCTGAGGACTCTGGTTTTAAAGAAGAGAGCGGATATTTTTAAAATATTTTTTGTTTATTCTTGGCTGTGCGGGGTCTTCGTTGCTCCGGCGACTTCCCTAGTTGCCCTGCGCTGAGCGGGGGCTGCCCTCGAGCTGCGGTGCCCCGGCCTCTCCTGTTGCAGAGCTCGGGCTCCAGGCCCCTGGGCTGCAATAGCTGCCACACTTGGGGTCAGCACAGGCCGCTCCCGGGCGCCAGAGCACAGCTGTGGTGCTTGCGCTTAGTTGCTCAGAGGCAGAGAGTTGATATTAATGTAACCTTTGATGATGACTTCCCAACTAGATCTTTAGACTCTAATATATACGATTATATGTGACATATATTATTATTATGACATATAACATTGATATGTTATTATCACGTGACAGCCTTTGGTTATCTTGTGTAGTATCAGAGATGATGCTGAATATAATTAATAAACACAAGTAGTAAAAATTTAGGCAGCAGGTTCTGAACAAGGTGACCCAAGAACCTTTCGCCTTTGCCCTTGTTTTCTTGCCATTTGCAGATTATTTGCTTCAGTCGTGTCCGACTCTTTGTGACCCGGTAGGAGAAGGCAATGGCACCCTACTCCAGTCCTCTTGCCTGGAAAATCCCACAGATGGAGGAGCCTGGAAGGCTGCAGTCCATGGGCTAGCTAAGAGTCGGACACGACTGAGCAACTTCCCTTTCACTTTTCACTTTCATGCATTGGAGAAGGCAATGGCACCCTACTCCAGTCCTCTTGCCTGGAAAATCCCACGGATGGAGGAGCCTGGAAGGCTGCAGTCCATGGGCTTGCTAAGAGTCGGACACGACTGAGCAACTTCCCTTTCACTTTTCACTTTCATGCATTGGAGAAGGAAATGGCAACCCACTCCAGTGCTCTTGCCTGGAGAATCCCAGGGACGGGGGAGCCTGGTGGGCTGCTGTCTATGGGGTCGCACAGAGTCGGACACAACTGAAGTGACTTAGCAGCAGCAGCAGACTGTAGCCCTCCAGGCTTCTCTGTCCATGGCATTCTCTAGGCAAGAATACTGGAGGGGGTTGCCATGGCCTCCTCCAGGGGATCTTCCACCTTTCAGAAATTCTCCTCTTTTGTGTGTAATAATTCATTTCCTACCCTGAGTCTATGTACCCCATCCGGTAAGACGAAAGCTTGAAATAAAGCTAAAGACCATCTTTTGTACCTTAGACATCTCCCTTGAGCATTTCCCGACCTTGCCCACTGGTTTATCAAATGTTCTTCTGACCTAAAGGAGGAAAAAAATTTCTCCTGCCAAGAAAATAACATTTTTCAGCACTGTTACATGATTAATGAGTCTAGAAATTTCATTTGAATGGTATGGTGGTGGCCTCTAGCTCTGATTAGAATCACCTGAGATGCTTTCAAAACACATTCCCCTAGGACTCTCTCCTGACTTTCAAGATCTCCAAAGGTGTACTAGCAACTCTGAACATGTTTCATCTGCCTCAGGTGAATCTGAGGAGGTGCAAATTTGGAAACCACTAATCTATGGAAAAGCCTGTACTATAATATATTCTCATGGCCTGCCATTTGCCAATATTTTACCAAAATATTCCAGCAAGAACCAGAATCTGGCCACGTGGAGAAGATACTGACCATCTGTTGGGGCTTCCCGGGTGGCTCAGAAAGCAAAGCGTCTGCCTGCAGTGCAGGAGACCTGGGTTCGATTTCTGGGTCGGGAAGATCCCCTGGAGAAGGAAATGGCAACCCCCTCCAGCACTCTTGCCTGGAAAACTCTATAGACGGAGGAGCCTGATAGGCTACAGTCCATGGCGTCGCAAAGAGTTGGACACGACTGAGCAACTTCGCTTTCATTTCTTCATCCTTCACTTCCAGTAATTTCTGCTGTTGCTCAGTCACTTGGTTGTGTCTGACGCTTTGCAATCCCGTTAACTGCAGCACTCCAGGTTTCCTTGTCCTTCACCATCTCCCGGAGTTTGCTCAAACTCACGCCCGTTGAGTCAATGATGCCATCTAACCATCTCATCCTCTGTCGTCCCCTTCTCCTTCCGCCGTCAGTCTTTCCTAGCATCAAGGTCTTTTCCAGTGAACTGGCTCTTTGCATCAGGTGGCCCAAGTACTGCCACTTCAGCATCAGCCCTTCCAATGAGTATTCAGGGTTGATTTCCTTTAGGATTGACTGGTTTGATCTCCTTGCTGTCCATGGAATTCTCAAAAGCCTTCTCCAGCATAATTTCTGTATGTACCTTAAGATGACAGACATAAAACTTAAAACAAGCATCTTTCAGCATTGCTGCAAGCGTACCTGACAGAGGCAGTTAAGAAAATACTCATCTAGGGTTCCCTGTCCCAAACCCACGTGTCTTCTTGGTAGGGTGTGCTAAGTACTGCAGGAGCTTGGGCTGATCCTACTGATAAGGAAGACATTTTATCAAGTTTGTCATAACAGTGAAAATGAATGATCAGCCGGTATAAATGTCATTCTTTCATTCCTGGTAAATTTGCTAATAAAAGAAAATTTTAATAACTCTCAATAAAATCTGTTAAGGAATTTACACAATTTATGTGAATCTTGGGTCATACAAATACGGGGAAACAATTCATTTTATGCACAGCTAAACTGCTAAAACTCTACAATTTTTTCAAAATAAAAATCAACATTTCTGCCAATCACGCTGTGTCATTTGATATCTCCTCTTGATACTGAATAGTTGGAAACAAATGCTGTATTTGTAAATATAAATCGTGTGCTTACCAGTAACAGGGATCAAATATTACAGCATAAATTCTATAATTTATTCACAAAATATATGTGTTTATTGGAGTGAAATGGAATCAGATTGAAATTTTCAGGATTTATTTGTTAAATTGATGTTTTCTTGGGTTCAGATGAAATACAATTTGGCAGGGATTTCTATCCCATTAATTTAATTTTTAGTATATGTGAATTCAAGTTCCATCTGTGTAGTTGAAGACTTTATGTGAATTCAAAGTTATTGCCTTTATAACAAGCAGGGTATTAGTTCCATATTATTAATATTTTAATTAGAATCCAACTTCATGCGTGTTTCCAGCAGTTGGTGGTTTATAAAATGTTTTCATATCTACACTATTTCTTTGATCGCAATTTTATTCACATTTTAATGTTTCTCAAATAATAGGATTAATCTCAAAATCAGCATGCTTACGGATGCTCTTTATTGAGAAGCTTTCTACATGCCTTATTACAATCCATGGCATGTTAGAGTCAAGCAAGGAGGGTATGAAGGGCTTCCCTGGTGACTCAAATGGGAAAGAATCTTCTGCAACGCAGGAGACCTGGGTTCGATCCCTCCGTCAGGAAGATCCCCTGGACAAGGAAATGGCAACCTGCTCCAGTATTCTTGCCTGGAAAATCCTATGGACAGAGGAGCCTGGTGGGCAACAGTCCATGGGGTTGCAAAGAGTCAAACGTGACTGAGCAACTAACACACACACACGTAAATAGGGTATGATTTCAGTTGACCTTTCTTTTCCAAATTCTGAAATGCATTCTGTTTTCGCCTGTGCTGGGTCTTGGTTGCTGCGCGTGGGTGTCCTCCAGCGGGGGTGAGTGGGGGCTGCTCTTTGTCGCAGGGCACAGCCTTCTCTCCTTGCCGGGGCTCTTGCGGTGGCGCACAGACTCTAGAACACAGGTTCAGTAGCTGTGGGAAACGACTTAGTTGCTCCTTGGCGCACTGGATCTTCCTGGGCCAGGGATCCAACCCACGTTTCCTGCGCTGGCAGGCGAATTTTCAGCCACGAGCCACCAGGGAAGTCCTCAGCCGATTCTGAAGACGATGCACCAAGGAAGCCCGTAGGGCGTTGACAGGGTCTCCATTCTCCTCATCTAAGCAACAAGGAAACCAATGCATAAGTGAATTTGTTAACGTTTACCTCCCCGTGGACTGTATTGCTGCTGGAGTTATTATACGCCAACACGTACCCTTCTTTTAGCGACAAAAACGTATTCAGTCTGTCTTAGGACAAGAGCATAAAGACAAAAGGACAGGGTGGCCTGCAGTACAGTTCTCTAGCAAAACTTTCCAAGAGGAGATGGAACACGCTCAGTCTCAAGGGCGCGAGGCGAGTCACGTAGTAGGCTCCCGCCAGGCAAAGCCAACTCGGGTCCTCTCCCTGTCTTTGTTTGCTAAGAACACTACCTGCCTAATACCCCGTGATAATCTCTGGCCCGTGAAACCTGCCAGGCTCTGCCTGTTTTCCTCATCCTGGTGATGACAGCTTCCAGCTGGACACCTGATCAATCATACCTGTCACTGGCCTCCACGTCCAGGGCGTGATGGCTTTTGTTTGTTTGTTTTCCTCGCTTGCTCCGAGGCTTTATTGGCAGGCTTCCTTGCTTGTCCATTAAAAGCCAAATGTGAGGGTAGCGAAGTCCACCATCTGGGAAGGAGGGAGAGGGTCTGGCACATCTCAGGAGCCCTTATTGTATGGAGGCTCCTGGGAGCTGCAGAAGTGTTTGGGCTGCATTTGGTAGTAATGGGGGTGGGTTGAGGGGGTGGCTTTTGGGGGTATTCAGGTTTTCGTTTGTTTCCTGATCTCTTTATAAAGTTAACCTCGCTCAAATGCTAGGAAAAAGTAGGCTATCTCTGAGAAGAATCCTTCTGTAATAAAATTTTTCTTGACTTTGATCATTTGAATGACTGCTTCTAACAAGGCTTTTTTTCAAATTGCAAGGAGCTCTCTTTGGCTCCTGGAAGGAAAGTATTACAGTTGGTATTTATTTATTCAGTGACATAAAACACGTCTCCATTTAGCCTTTTTTTTTTTAAGCTTTGAAATGAGAGTTTTAACAGCAAGCAGGAACTAGAAGTCTTTATCAGCTGGTACTTGGTGAACATTATATGTAAACACAGCTATCTGTTTGCTTAAAGGCACAGATTTTTACCTTTTTAGAGGATCTTGAACAAGGGATCCTGAAGAAGTCATTTCCACCTGATTTCTTTCACACACTTTCTCTCTCTTTCTTGTCTGTTTATTTGCCAAACCGAGTTACCACTTAAAGAGTATGTTTCATTTCTCCAGTGTGTCTCCAGCACCCTACATGATATACTTTCTGCAGGAGCAAAGGAGAAAAATCAGGATCCATGCGGTACTCACTGCATTTTGAAGCCCCAAACTGGCATTGTTGTGAATGGGGAATCAGGGCATTAGAAACCAGCATTTATCACATGGTGACACGTGCGCTCAGTTGTGTCCAAATGTTTGGCGACCCCATGGACTGTAGCCCACCAGGCTCCTCTGCCCATGGGATTTCCCAGGCAAGAACACTGGAGTGGGTTGCCATTTCCTTCTCCAGGGGATCTTCCTGACCCAGGGACTGAATCCGCGTCTCCTTTGTCTCCGCATTGGCAGGTCAGTTCTTTACTACGGAGCCATCGGGTTGCACGAGCTTGCAAATCATTGCAGAACAGATATACATGGATACAGATATACAGAACAGATATATGTGCATGGAATCACGCAGAAGGAACAATCTTCCCCTTCCAGAAAATGATGTTTTAAAATGTAGGAAGGGCAGTTACAAACACACAAAACCTGTGCTCCAGAGTGATGAACAGAACATCCTAGGAAACACGTACCTTGGGATTGCTCCTGGTGATAAATGTGATAGTGTTTTGGGGAGCGGCCCTGCTGAGGACGAAACCAGCTCAGATTGTGTCCTTTCTCCCGTAACTGAAAAAAAAAAAAAGGAACACTGAATCCTAAGCTCAAGTCCCCTAGAAGCTGGGTCAGCCTTTGAAAAGAAAAAAAGCACCAGAAGCTGCTAGAATGTCTACACTCTCCCGCCCCAGTCCCCGCAGCTGTGTAAAAACTGTGCTTGTCTTTCAGACTTCATTGTGGAACTGAAGTCAGTTCAGTGCAACACTGCTTTTACTTACATAGCCAGGTATACACCTGTGTGGGGGGGACTCAGGTGGGCAGGTGATGAACTACCAAAATGATTAAACTGCTCGATTATTTGACAAAAGCAGGTGGGCAGTATGTTATGGCTGGAGTCCATCATAGTTATACAAGGTGATGGGTCGTGTTGTAGTAAAACTTGGACATTTCTGAACCCATTATTATCTCTGATTGAGGCTTCCTTCACATAAGTATAGGAGGTATGTTTTCATCATTACTACAGGAAATTGCATGCTGTTTTTCCACGCGTTTCTAATGCCGCCACAATCTTCATCTAATAGGACCCGGAAATGAGATTTAAAATACAACAAGATCGTATTTTCTTAGTATAACATTTGTACTCCTGTGGGTGGCAACAAGAGTCAATACTTTTGAGCATGATAGTAACATGATCAGAGGCTGGCACACTGAAGCATGGTTGGCACGAGTCTATAGAGGTTTGTGACTAGCACTAATTTTCCTTTTCTTTTTCTTTTTTTTTTTAAAGGAACAATGTTGCAGTGACCCATGCAAGAGATTTGCTCTGTGCCTGTGATAATATAACGGGCTTTATCTTCCAAAAATAGCTGAGACTTTAGGATAAAACTCCTCCAGTTTCTTCGAGAAAGAATATATGAGTTTGTGGTGTCTTTCTCTGGACACATTTAGATTTGATTTTTGTTTTAAACATGACTCTCTCCCTGATGTTCTCGGCCAGCCAGCCAAATCTGTGCTTTATCTTCTTGTTCTGGTATAATGCTTGGACCAGGCCTCTCAAAATAACTTCCTGTCTGGCTTGTTTAAAACATACCTCTTCACTGTCTCTGAGCTCAGCTGAAGGGCGGATGTGAAGTCAACAAGTATAAGGTGAAAATAAAAAACCATCCAGTTCAAACAAACCACTTGCTCAGTCCATAGTTTCTGGCCCCCGTTCAGCTGTACCCAACCGAGTTCCTGAGACATCTTATTGTCACACGTCTTTACAGTTAACCCTTCAAAGACGATCTTGTTTTGAAGTCCAAAACATCGGGCATGCTGAAATGACTCAGGTTTTAGCACATATTGATGGTCCACGGTGTCCTTCTGAAAGATGTAAACTCGGGTATCTAATCAATAAAATAATTTTGAGTCTTTGAACTGGTTCCAGGTCAATTTTTCTTGGCAGTTTTTTGGCTCCCTGAATTATCCTGACCCAAGGCATGAATAATGATCCAAAATTGCACAATATACAGAAACCATCTGTTCGATAGGAACAAAAGGGTGATGTCATGGGCCCATTACTAATCTCGATTTCATGTCCTGCCAGTGCTGACGTCACTGACTTGGTAAGACGCTGGCAGACTCCAATTTGTTCGGGACGAGTAGGTTCAAGGAGGAAACTGTACCACTGAAGGGAAACGGACTTCTCAGTTTTCCCTGAATTGGGGCTGGACTGGCAAGAGATTGTCAGAGCTGACCCTGGAACGACTGGAATAAGCTCCATCATAGCAACATGTGAGTTGAGTTCGTGAATGTGCCCCGTCTTATATGCATTTGTCGAGAAACAAAGTCTCTGATCTTCTAGAAAGGAAGGTGTTGCCTAAATTTTCGTGGGAGTTAAATACAACCGCATGGAAAGAAGGTGATAAGTAGTCTTGCCGCAAGTTTCCAGAAGAAAACCTGGGAATCGAACTGAATGAGCTTGTGAGACAGATTAACGATGTGTAAACTACAAGTTATACATGTCTAACCCTATTGGATCTTTGTATGTCAGTTGTGCAGTTGTGTCTGACTCTTTGCGACCCCATGGACTGCATGTAGCCCACCACACTCCTCTTTCCATGGCATTTCCCAGGCAAGAATACTGGAGTGGATAGCTATTTCCTTCTCCAGAGGATTCTCCCAACCCAGGGATGGAACCGGGGTTTCCCTCATTGCAGGCAGATTCTTTACCATCTGAGTCACNCCGCGTCTCCTTTGTCTCCGCATTGGCAGGTCAGTTCTTTACTACGGAGCCATCGGGTTGCACGAGCTTGCAAATCATTGCAGAACAGATATACATGGATACAGATATACAGAACAGATATATGTGCATGGAATCACGCAGAAGGAACAATCTTCCCCTTCCAGAAAATGATGTTTTAAAATGTAGGAAGGGCAGTTACAAACACACAAAACCTGTGCTCCAGAGTGATGAACAGAACATCCTAGGAAACACGTACCTTGGGATTGCTCCTGGTGATAAATGTGATAGTGTTTTGGGGAGCGGCCCTGCTGAGGACGAAACCAGCTCAGATTGTGTCCTTTCTCCCGTAACTGAAAAAAAAAAAAAGGAACACTGAATCCTAAGCTCAAGTCCCCTAGAAGCTGGGTCAGCCTTTGAAAAGAAAAAAAGCACCAGAAGCTGCTAGAATGTCTACACTCTCCCGCCCCAGTCCCCGCAGCTGTGTAAAAACTGTGCTTGTCTTTCAGACTTCATTGTGGAACTGAAGTCAGTTCAGTGCAACACTGCTTTTACTTACATAGCCAGGTATACACCTGTGTGGGGGGGACTCAGGTGGGCAGGTGATGAACTACCAAAATGATTAAACTGCTCGATTATTTGACAAAAGCAGGTGGGCAGTATGTTATGGCTGGAGTCCATCATAGTTATACAAGGTGATGGGTCGTGTTGTAGTAAAACTTGGACATTTCTGAACCCATTATTATCTCTGATTGAGGCTTCCTTCACATAAGTATAGGAGGTATGTTTTCATCATTACTACAGGAAATTGCATGCTGTTTTTCCACGCGTTTCTAATGCCGCCACAATCTTCATCTAATAGGACCCGGAAATGAGATTTAAAATACAACAAGATCGTATTTTCTTAGTATAACATTTGTACTCCTGTGGGTGGCAACAAGAGTCAATACTTTTGAGCATGATAGTAACATGATCAGAGGCTGGCACACTGAAGCATGGTTGGCACGAGTCTATAGAGGTTTGTGACTAGCACTAATTTTCCTTTTCTTTTTCTTTTTTTTTTTAAAGGAACAATGTTGCAGTGACCCATGCAAGAGATTTGCTCTGTGCCTGTGATAATATAACGGGCTTTATCTTCCAAAAATAGCTGAGACTTTAGGATAAAACTCCTCCAGTTTCTTCGAGAAAGAATATATGAGTTTGTGGTGTCTTTCTCTGGACACATTTAGATTTGATTTTTGTTTTAAACATGACTCTCTCCCTGATGTTCTCGGCCAGCCAGCCAAATCTGTGCTTTATCTTCTTGTTCTGGTATAATGCTTGGACCAGGCCTCTCAAAATAACTTCCTGTCTGGCTTGTTTAAAACATACCTCTTCACTGTCTCTGAGCTCAGCTGAAGGGCGGATGTGAAGTCAACAAGTATAAGGTGAAAATAAAAAACCATCCAGTTCAAACAAACCACTTGCTCAGTCCATAGTTTCTGGCCCCCGTTCAGCTGTACCCAACCGAGTTCCTGAGACATCTTATTGTCACACGTCTTTACAGTTAACCCTTCAAAGACGATCTTGTTTTGAAGTCCAAAACATCGGGCATGCTGAAATGACTCAGGTTTTAGCACATATTGATGGTCCACGGTGTCCTTCTGAAAGATGTAAACTCGGGTATCTAATCAATAAAATAATTTTGAGTCTTTGAACTGGTTCCAGGTCAATTTTTCTTGGCAGTTTTTTGGCTCCCTGAATTATCCTGACCCAAGGCATGAATAATGATCCAAAATTGCACAATATACAGAAACCATCTGTTCGATAGGAACAAAAGGGTGATGTCATGGGCCCATTACTAATCTCGATTTCATGTCCTGCCAGTGCTGACGTCACTGACTTGGTAAGACGCTGGCAGACTCCAATTTGTTCGGGACGAGTAGGTTCAAGGAGGAAACTGTACCACTGAAGGGAAACGGACTTCTCAGTTTTCCCTGAATTGGGGCTGGACTGGCAAGAGATTGTCAGAGCTGACCCTGGAACGACTGGAATAAGCTCCATCATAGCAACATGTGAGTTGAGTTCGTGAATGTGCCCCGTCTTATATGCATTTGTCGAGAAACAAAGTCTCTGATCTTCTAGAAAGGAAGGTGTTGCCTAAATTTTCGTGGGAGTTAAATACAACCGCATGGAAAGAAGGTGATAAGTAGTCTTGCCGCAAGTTTCCAGAAGAAAACCTGGGAATCGAACTGAATGAGCTTGTGAGACAGATTAACGATGTGTAAACTACAAGTTATACATGTCTAACCCTATTGGATCTTTGTATGTCAGTTGTGCAGTTGTGTCTGACTCTTTGCGACCCCATGGACTGCATGTAGCCCACCACACTCCTCTTTCCATGGCATTTCCCAGGCAAGAATACTGGAGTGGATAGCTATTTCCTTCTCCAGAGGATTCTCCCAACCCAGGGATGGAACCGGGGTTTCCCTCATTGCAGGCAGATTCTTTACCATCTGAGTCACCAGGGAATCCCAGCTAACCCCCAGTTCATATATATATATATGTTCATACCATATATATATATATATATATATATATATGGTTCATATATATATGAACCATAAGGTGATCATTTGTCTGACTCAATTGTGAGTCCTTAGGTAAATCTCAGAAGTGCACAAAAGCATTGTGTGTGTGTCCTCAGGTTTGTCTAACTCTAGGCGGCCCCATGGACTGCAGCCCGCCAGGCTCCTCTGCCCACGGGATTCTCCAGGCAAGAATACTGGAGTGGGTTGCCATTTCCTCCTCCAGAGGATCTTCCCGATCCAGGGATTGAAACCCCTTGTCTTGTATCTCCTTCAGCGCCAGGCAGATTCTTTACCACCTGTGAAGCCTGCACAAAACATTACTAACTTAGAATTACCTATGGCATTGTATATTTTGTTTTAAAGCATCATGTAAATATTTTAAATGTCAATTTCCCCTTAATTTTAAGTACAAAAAGTTCACATTTGTACAATTACATAAATGACATATAATGTTCTTTTAAGATAATATTGCTTTCCACTAGAATCCAGGGAAGAGAAAGAATCTGCAGGTCTGAGCAAAGAAATAATAGATGCTATTCCCCCATTTCAAACATTTGGGGAGAAAATGTTAAATTTTATTAGTAATGATAGAATTTTCCCCAAATAAATCACATTCATATAAACTTTGGAGAGTAGAGATTGAAGGGCTTATATTTTTATTATGAAACCATAGAACAAAAACATAGCTGGAGGGTGCACTTTATGAGATTAAGAGGAACTGCTAAACAATTGTAAACTAATACCAAGACCCAGAGGGGACACTCAAGGAAGTTTTCTTGATTGCAGCCCCCTTAATTAGAATGGCTGCTCTTAAAATAAGTGCAATTTTGCCAACGGGAAGTGTGCTTTCTGGTGACCGATAGAAACCCTGATGAGTCCCAGCCAGGACACCATGACGAAGACACAAGATAACCAGGCTCTCCTTTCAACAAGCACATGTTTTCAATAGGACGTCTCCTGGACCATGAGCTTTCTTGCCACTAGTCCCCGGCGAAAGGCATTGTGGGAAATGTAGTCTTCAGCCATCAGTCTCCTGTTTCTTTCTCTGAAGACCTGAGTGGATCAGTTAGCACGGTGGCCGTTTTGGGGGTGATGATGATGTCGGGGGAAGCAGAGAATTAGGGAGGGATGCAAAGAAAATGTCCCTTTCCCATCCCAAGGCACACACGGACCTTTAAATGCTTCACTTATCTCATATTGTAAACTCCAACTGGAGGAGAAATATTCACCAGACAGGTCATAAATCATGCCCACAGACAGGTGCAATAAATACCAATGTCAAAAAGTTACAAAGTAAAGTTATATTGTTTTGACAAGGCTTCCAGAGGCACTCACAACGGGGCAAGTGAATGGCCTCTTTTCTGAGAGTCCATATTGCTGGTCCACGGGTGGGAAGAAAGAGCCCAAGCAATCTCAAGAAGAACAGTACCCCAGAATTCTGGTGCTTGTCATCCTCACGGTATGAAAGGGCATGAGGGATAAAGATTCCTCCATCTGTAGAGCGAAGTCATCATATGTTGAAACGTTATCTGCGGAAAAAACACTTAATGTGGGAATTCCCTGGTGGTCCAGTAGTTAGGACGTGGTGTTTTTCACTCCAGAGGGCTCAGGTTCAATTCCTAGTTGGGGAACTAAAACCCCAGAAGCTGTGCAGTGCAGCCGGACCAAAAAAAAAAAAAAAAAGCATTGAACACAAAGGCAAATACAACAGGAAGATATTGGATCATAATGCTCTCTGTGGAAAAATTACTTGTAAATCAAATTATTATAAGTTATTCATATGAATACACACATATATGCATGTTTAAATATATCAAGTATTTACAATTTAATGAAATAGCCAGTGACCCTTTCATAAATGAGTTATTTAGTTCTTTTTTTTATCATTTGTGTAAATCTAGATTTTGACATTCTTAAATGAAAAGGATTTAATTTGAATTGTATTCTTTCTTCTAAAAAGCAGTTTGATTAATCAAATTTGACTTCAAGTAAGTTACTGCATCTAGTGTTCTTAACAGACGTATTGGCTGTAAGAGAGATTTTATTAAAATGACAGACATTACACAGTTTTCCATGTTAACATCTGCCTGTAATTCAAGATACCTAGGTTTGATCCCTGGGTCAGGAAGATCCCTGGAGAAAGGAATGGGTAACCACTCCATATTTTTGCCTGAGAAATCCTATGGACAGAGGAGTCCGGTGGGCTACAGTCCATGGGGTCACAGAGAGTCAGACTGGACTGAGAGACTGAACCTCTACCAGCCCCACCACACATGAGCACAGAAGGATCCCACTCTCTCTTCTTTTAAATTTGCTTCTTTCTCCGGCGTATTTGCAGTGGAAAAGAAAAATGTTAATCATTTAGCAACCACTGAAATTTTTACTTAGGGTCACTATAGACATATCCAGCTACTGGATATGGATCCAAGGTCATAAGTAATTAACCAACAAGTTCACCTTTCTTAAATACTTTTATTCGCGATAAATCAAGAATTGGGGTAAAGTTACCAGAACTTTCGGTAACAATGATAATCGTTTAAAGTATATGTCCCTGTACATGGAAGTGTTGAGTTTGCTCCTAAATGATTCAGTTGTAGAGTTACTTCTGTCTTAATGAGCGCTCAGTCATGCCTGACTCTTTATGACGCCATGGACTGTAGTTGGCTAGGCTCTTCTGTCCACGGGATTTCCCAGGCAAGAACATTGCAGTGGGTTACCATTTCCTTTTTCAGGGGATCTTCCTGACACAGGGTCTAGCGTGCCTCTCTTGCATCTCCTGAACTGGCAGGAGGATTTTTTAACCCTCGCGCCACCGGGGAAGCCCCCAGTGATTTTTTCTCGTTAGGTCAATTTGTGTAAATCGACCTACTGTTCACAGACTTACTATAACTCAGGCGGTGATGAGTCCAATGATTGGCCAAATGCATGATAACTGAGTTCCAGCTTTGTATTAGACCTGAATAAAATGAAGGGCAAGGGCAACCTCATCTTAAAAACGTTTCCTTGGATGAATTTAGATTGACAGGGGGTCTCACATCTATCTTCTGATTCCTTGCCAGTTTCTAACCCTGCGAGACTGAGATTGAGAGTTTCAAAACCGTTTATAAACTTCCAACTTCCAACTGCTTAAAAAAGTCAACTCAAAGTCATGTACATGATCGCTCAAGAAATGACTCCACAATGGTAATTTAGCTCTCAATTCCTAGGTTAAAACGCTTCTTTCTCCTCACTCTCTTTTAGGAAAGAAACACAAAATGAACGTATTTCTGAATATGCTTGATATTTCAAAGGGAGGTGTCAGTTATATAATTTTGTATTTATTTCTTGGGATTCCAGTGAATTACATATCACTGTCGAAACACGAATGCTTTTGCTGGGCTGTGTTGGTGAGTTGGGCTCCTGCCCTGGGGGAGCAGAAGTCGGGAGGGGAGGGCCTGGTAGCAGCATCCTGTAAACCAGACCCTGAGCTGCCCTGGAAAGGAATGCGCGGCCATAAATGAAGGCACTTGGAGGGCAGAGGTCACAGTGTGTAATTAGCACAGGCCATTTAAGGAAGAATAAGAAAATAATGTTTTACAAGCTGGTAGAAAGAGAAGCAAATAATCATTTAAATGTTCCAATTGTGAGTTCCGTCTGTGTGTGTGGTTTATTTTATAAGCAACTCTCTTTACTGGTAACGGAGAAGCAGGCGATGCTGGAAAACAGTCTTGTTGGGACCTTGCGATATATACAGACTACCCGGCACTCTCCCCGAGCTTGCTGGTAGGATTTGTTTCCAGGGCTCTGCTTTCCTTCTTTCCTTTCCTTTTTTTTTTTTTTGTCTTACTCTAAATCTCATTCTGGCAGTGGAGAAATAGTAAGTGGAATAAAATATAGGCGCTTCTTTAGACAATGGGAGAGCTTTTGGACCAATTTCTAGAAGGGAAGGCATGTGGGATTCTGGGTTATAAAAATGAGGCATTCAGAAAGGAAGATAAAAAGCTTTTCTCTGAACAACCTGGCCACCTAATGCTTAAGTGACTCATTAATGTCACTTGAGGGTACATCTAGTTGCCCATTTCATTAAAAACAAATGAAATGAATTTTAACATTGCAATTGACTTATGGTTTCGTATAGGAAGTGACTTCTGTGTACAAGCAGAGGTGACGTAAAGGGCATGAGAAGTGAGGGTTTTAAGTGTACAGTTTTAATTACACAGAAAAATGGAAACATAAAGCCAAGCCTTTCGCTTTCCTTCTTGGCATTAAGATCGGGGTAGCGAAACTTCCCTACATAAATGTAAGCTGAAAGCAAAATCTGGCAACTAAGGTAATAAAGACACTGCTCTACTTACAGCCGATGGCTGAGTATGAGTATTATCATTCCCTTTGAAATCTGATGCAAAATAACAGTGTACTTCTCCTGAAATTGTCATAAGACAAAGACTCTCCATTATACTCCAGCTGTAGGACTGGTCAACCCATGGTTATTTCTATGTCAAGGGCAAGTTGCATGTTAACATTATTGTATTTTTGAAATATTCTTTCCCCATTATTACCAGGGATGATGCAAAAAAACTGATGATGTTAGAATATCTTACTGGTAAAGATGCCCCGAGTTTATCAAGATATTATTCTGGGAACTGGTTTCATTCTTTGTTCCCAATAGTGGGCAGTAAAAAGAACAAGTTAATGGACTGAAACGTGATCTCTTGCCTGCGAAATTCCAAGGAAACAACGTGATATTTAATTACTTACAGATATTGAGCCTTTTGTCACTGATTTTTATTTTGTCTCTATTTTTTCCATTTTTCAGCTTTTTTGTTTTTATTTTTGTCTTGTTTCATTTTTAAGTTAAAACTTGCATGAAGCCAACACATAATCACAGGACCCGAGGGCATAACACAGAAGAATCACTTAGGAAGGACATTCTTTGCACGGAGTCAACAGTCCCCATATTCCTATCATGGACACAAATACATCGCCAAACACTGGACAGCAGGTTGTGCTTAAATTGGCTCTGGTATGAGACTGGATTCTTATTTAATCTAATATTTCATTTTCATTGGAATTCATAAATTTGTGTTAAATGATGCAATCGGATGTTTTTGATTCCCTAACATTTAAAACCAAATAAAGGACACACAGATTTCTCGTGCGTGTTTTAAAGAACTTAATTTGAGCTGCACTCAATACAAAGTAATAAACTTAATTGTGGCTTTCACTGTATATGTTCTTGTTATTAATTCCACAAGATCCCTGCCACTCTCTTAAGCTTTAACTTCATCTGAGAAGAGGAAAAATTCAGGAAATTGACCACACAGTTGATTGGGACCACACAAATTGTCCATCAGTTATTCTGTAAATACTTCAAATAGTTAAGTCTGTTTTCCCCAGCAAGATAGTAAACTCCTCGAGGACAAGAATTATTAACTTCTAAAATTTCCTAGCCATATCTACAGTCAAAGCTGAAGGTATCATAGGTATTTATTAATAGTTTTTAATTTAGCAGTTAAAGTTTTCTCTCTCAGGAGTGAGGAATTCCAAAATAGGAGAAGCAAAAGAGTAAGGAATCCACTGTTGTGTGCTTCTTTAGACATCATAAAATATGGCAGATCTTGATAAATTCGACAGGTGTTCCTTTTGTGTCTGGAAAAAAATATAAAAAACTAAGCTCCAGTTTTAACAACCATTGTTTCATTTTACGAAGAAAGCAATGGCACCTCACTCCAGTACTCTTGACTGGAAAATCGCAAGGATGGAGGATCCTGGTGGGCTGCAGTCCACGGGGTCGCTAAGAGTCGGGCACGACTGAGGGACTTCACTTTCACTTTTCACTTTCACGCTCTGGAGAAGGAAATGGCACCCCACTCCAGTGTTCTAGCCTGGAGAACCCCAGGGACAGGGCAGCCTGGTGGGCTGCCATCTATGGGGTCGCACAGAGTCGGGCACGACTGAAGCGACTTAGCAGCAGCAGCAGCAGCAGCAGCAGCAGCAGCAGCAGCTTCATTATAAAAGCAATATATATTCTTTGAGAAAAAATTAAAATAAAAACATAGAGCAAGACAAATGAAAATTATCTGTACATGCAATACCAGATAAATAGGCCAATTAATTAGTATATATTCATTTACATGTAATTTGTAGATTTTATAAATGGTCAGTCACATTGGGTATATAGTTTTAGCAGCTTGCTCTGTTCACATACATGAAATTTATTGGCAATTTTCTCAGTTAATGAAATATCCTATAAGATACTTTAGATGGGTTTATTTCCTATAATAAATTAATATGCTCATTATTCATTTAGTTTCCAGTGATAATTTTTTTTACTTTTAATAGTGTTATTTCAGTAAGGAATAGTGTCATAATCAGAAAAGAGATTATCTGTATTTACTTTTTTGATTATTTCACTTTGGTAAGTTTCAAGAAGTAGAATAACTCAAAAGGATGATCACTTTATTAATTTGGGTATGTTATGCCAATTGTTTTGAATGGTACCTTTTTCTGGAGAACTTAAAAAGTAAAGCACGTCTTTTGTGATCTCATCCCTTTTCTGTTCCCCATATTCACAGAGCCTGGTCATTATCTTCTGCTATTTAATACCAAAGGAATTCCTGCAAGGGATCTGCCTTGCTCAGTTACTTCTTGCCCTTTGCAGCTTTTTTTTTTTTTTTTTTAGGATTTAATCACCTAGAACACCAGATCCCTACAGAGAACTTGAACATTTGCTTTTAATCAAAAGACAAAGTTTATGTTAAACTCAGTAAACAAAATCAGGGACTTGTATAAATAACAATTTGTGCATATCATTTTCATTGTTGCTCACACTGTGACTCTCGTGTTGACCTTCCGCCAGGTTGTGAAACTCACAGGGCAAAGTGCAGAGTTCAGAAGTGGCTATTTGCCTCCAGGTTTATTGAAAATAAAACATCAGCGGAAGTCCGCTGAAGTAATTTGAGGAAACATTTTTTTTTTTTTCCCCTTTTAGGAAGGATATCATTATTTTCTCTCTAAGGTTAAATCTGCTTAGAGGGAAAAAAAGAGTGAAAACAGGCTTGAAACACTAGAACCTGGCAGAAAACATCTGTAGAATGATGTGACTTAATGCGGGCATGCAAAATGTCCAAGGAACCACTTTTCTGGTTCTATTTTGAACATCCCTTTATCCGTTCATCATCCAAATATTGACGCATTAACTCCTGTGTTGCCAATCACGCAGCATGTGGGCAGAAAGCAGTTGTCAACTGAGTGAATGAAGAAAGGAAACACGCTTAAAATGGTACTTCTAAATACATTTGAGAAGACAGATTTTTAAAAAATCAGCACAGTTGATAGAGTATCATTACACGGATAAACACAAAACTGGTGTTTCATTTGCACCTCCCAAATTTTTGCCTTCACGCGAGCTCTTGTTGAGACTGCTTTCACACTCAAACAAAACAAGGGCACAACAGGCAGAGCTGGTTTTAATTTTGAAAACATTCCGGAGAGTTCTCCAGTGCTGGAGACTTGAAAGTCTTGTACCTTAAGATCCGCAAAGCATTTATTAGAAAGTGTCCACCCGACTTATGAGAACTTTAACAGTCTCCCTCAGGTCAGACTGCAAATTAAGCCAGGAGTCAAGAACTTCAGTAATCTTTTACCAGCGTCAGGCAGTAGATCCTGGTTATTTTCAACCAAATTAGACATCATTTTGGATGTTTATTCTTCCAATTAGCTGCTTCCCCCCCCAATCCTTCTAAGTTTCTTTATGATTTTATTTTCAAACTCCCTTAGTTTCTGATCACTACAGTGACTTAAGCGTGATCTATTGGAAACCTTCAAATGTATAAAAGAGGAACACAAAATCATTTATGCAATAAGATTCCAATGAACACACAGCCTCAAGCAATCTGAATGCTTATGGAATAGCATGAAAATAGATCCAGGAATTTAAGCTAAAAGCTGGAGAATATACAAACTACATTAAGCTGTGCTTTCGCAAACCTCGTCTAAGTGTTTAAGGTCTTGACTCTTCTGGTGCTTACAGTCTAATGATGGAAAGCATAAAATAAATAAGTAATCAAATAACTATAAAAATTTTCAGATACCGTTAAGAGTCTCGAGCCAATAAAACAAGGCAACGAGAGGTGATGAGGTGTCCTTTAGAAAGGAGGGTCAGGAAAGATCTCACTTAGAAGCCGGTAGCTGAAGGTCCTGGGGCTTTCCAGGTGGTGCTAGAGGGAAAGAATCTTCTTCCTGATGCAAGAGACGTAAGAGACGTGGGTTCCATCCGGGTTGGGAAGATCCCCTGGAGGAGGGCCTGGCACCCCACTCCAGTATTCTTTCCTGGAGAATGCCATGGATTTTGGAGCATGGCAGGCTACAGTCCATGGTGTTGCAAAGAGACATGCCTCCCAAGCTGAGGGTCCAAAAGGTGACTGTACGAAAAATAGGAAGCTTCGCGTCCTACAGTTCAGACAGGATTTTGATGGCTGCTTTGTCTCTCCCTTTGGGAAACAGAAAGAAGTTCGGGATTTCTGGGATGGGGCAAGTACAGGATAGCAGAGAGTGACGCGGATGGAATGTAGGCAGGGGCTAGCAGATGCATCAGTGAATGAAAGCTGTGGCTGCCTTGGCAGGAGAACACCATGGTGGCCCTCAAACCATCCCTCCAGCTGCAGTGTCGAATGTCAGTTACGGGAAACTGGCAGGGAGCTGGTCATTACAGTACTGACTGGGAAGCAAGTAGAAGAGAATGAAAGGAGTGGTTGCTTAAATGAGACTTTAAAAAAGTCTCATTTTCTTTTATGTAACAGCAAGCAATTTAGTGTCAGAATGGTATACCTTCGCATAAGGGACCCAGGCTGCTCCCAGATTTCCACTCTGCTGTCATTAACGAGAGCAAAGATGGAGGAAAACAGAAAGAGAGATCCCCTCTGAAAGCTGCATAGGTCACTGTCTTCTACCCTTGATCAGAAACAAGTTGCCAGTCTAAGCGGTCTCTGAGGGGCATCGTGATTGACAGGTATGCCTCACCATGTGTAAAACAGCTAGTGGGAAGATGCTGAGTGGCATGGGGAGCTCAGCTCACCTGGGTGCTCCGTGATGACTGAGGGGGGGTGGTGCTGGGATAGGAGGGAAGCCTGAGAGGGAAGGGATATCTGTGCACTTACAGCCGATTCATTTCGTTGTGCAGCAGAAACTAACACAACATTGTAAAGCAGTTACACTCCAATCAAAAAGCGAACAAACAAACCAGTCTGATGTTCCTGCCATCATAATGCCGTATGGAGAAGACAAGGCTGGGATTAAAGGCAAATATGCTAAGAAGGGACATCCCAGGCCTCAGTGATAGAGAATCCACCTGCCCATGCAGGAGACATGGGTTTGATCCCGGGTCAGGAAGATGCCCTGGAGAAGGAACTCGCAACCCACTCCAGCATTCTTGCCTCGAGAAATTTCATGGACGGAGGAACCTGGAGGGTACAGTGGTGGGATCCTAGAGTCAGACATGACTTCATGACTAAACAGCTGAGAGCAGTGGAGCAAAAGCGCGGAAACCCTTGAGTTACTGAGCTGCCCCGCCAGAGGACACATCCTCTCTTGGGAATTCTTGTCACATGAGATAACAAGCCCTTTATAGCTCATCTGCTGTGAGCTGGGTCTTTGATAACTTGTAGCCAGTAGACCGCTGTGAGATAAGTCTCTGGAGAAGCAGAGTTAGTCTGTCCATGAGATGAGCTTTTCTTTTACTCTCAGGGTACCCGGAGCAGCAAAGCCGGCCCATTTCTTCCTCAAATCATGAGATGATAACAGCAGTTGTGCCTTCGTGGAACCAGTAAAAGTTGAGAAAAATCTGCAGAATCAGGCCGGGGTCTGCAAATTCAGAGATTGGTGTCTGGCTTGTCTGCGTCACCCAGACATACATGGAAATCACTGTGATGTTCCTGGGCTGGCGGGGTCTCCCTTTGATTTTGCCCTGAAAGCTCTTCTGTACGCTGTCCTTCTCAGTAACTGGCGTTCTGCAGATAGGGACTTCGATTCTGAGCAGCGGTTCCCGTATGGCTTAATTTCACTGAGATTCAGCTTTTCTTTTGAAACATGAGGATTGAGGAATGAGAGTACTTACTTTGCTGCATTCTAATAAGATTGTTGTTCGAGTTGCTAAGTCGTGTCCAACTCTTTCTCACTGCATGGACTGCAGCAGGCTGGGCCTCCTTGTCCTTCACTGTCTCCCAGAGTTTGCTCAAACTCACGTCCCTTGATCCGGTGATACCATCCAACCATCTCATCCTTTGTCACCCACTTCTCCTGCCCTCAATCTCTCCTAGCATCAGGGTCTTTTCCATTGAGTCGGCTCTTTGCATCAAGTGACCAAAGTACTGAAGCTTCAGCATCAGTCCTTCCAATGAATATTCAGGGTTGATTTCCTTTAGGATCGACTGCTTTGATTTCCTTCCTGTTTAAGGGACTTTCAAGAGTCTTCTATAGCACCACAATTCAAAAGCTTCAATTCTTGGACACTCAGCCTCCTTTATGATCCAGCTCTCACATCTGTACATGACTACTGGAAAAATCATAGCTTTGACTATACAGACCTTTGTCTGCAAAGTGGTTAATAATATGATTAATAGTTTACATTTATGGAGGTTGGTGCAGACACTGTTCCAAGAGGTTTACCAACGTCATATCACCCCCCACTGCAGAGACGAAAACACGGAAAAGGCTGAGTAGAGGAAGCCGCTTCAGTCTTCTCAGCCAGCAAGAGTGAGAGCTACGCTCTGACTGACTCCATGTCTCCTGGCTCTGCAGTGTTTGTTTTTTGCCCCTTCTCCGTTTAAATGAAATATTGCCTGCAGAGTGTTTGGCACAGACACACGCAATACATGTCACTTAGTATTTTTATTTTGAATTTTCCCATCACTTTATTTTGACTTCAGTGTGGGAGAAGTGATTATCCAAAGATGTGAGCTATCCAAGGATTGTGATTGTCAGAAGCAGAGGATATATTAGATTTTTCCGAGTGGGAGTAGGGTTAGAGTCCCGGTCCAAAGCAAGAAACAAACGTCCCAAAGCCTTCCCGGTGCCACATCTGTTTTTATTTTTCAGTTTATCAGCCTGCAGTTTCATGACAGGGTTTCACAATATTCGGCTCCCCTGGTGACTTATAGGATATCAAGAGGGGAGAGAAGAAAGCGATGTTTTCAGCCAACTTCAGCTTTTCCTTCCTTAAGGCTGAAGATAAGCCCTGGCTGGACACTGTGCGGGTGGTTGGGGAGGCCGATTCATGCGTCTCCCTGTTATCAGCAGGAAGGGGAAGCTGGCTTTCCCAATGCCCGGTGTTGTCAGTGGTCCTCGTCTTGCAGGCTCCGGATGGTGGGTGTGAAGATAAGACCAGCGTGCGGCTGAGCATCACCGGGACAGAGCAGCCTTCTCCCCTGGGGAGCAGGTGTGGGCATCCTTGGGAAGCAACATCTAGGTCAAAATTAGCTGCTCTTCATAAACGAGTAGGGAATAGCTCCTGGCCTATGATTCCTTATAAACCGTACTCCATTCTTAGAAACTGTAGCAAACACCACGCCAGCGCATCTAAGAGTCTCATCTAAGCTCTCATCAGGGAGAAACACTTTCAGGGAAGGGAGAGGGGGTAAAGGATATACTGAGATCTTGAGGTTGACATATATGCACTGCTGTGTTTAACACTGATAACCAACAAGGACCTACTATAATTTTCTTTTCAATTAAAAGAGAAGAAGCCTAATAAGCATTTTTATCCTCGTCATTGTTTAGTCTCAAAGTCCTGTTAGACTCTTTGAAACCCCGTGGACTGTATGTAGCCTGCCAGGCTCCTCTGTCCACTGGATTTCCCAGGCAAGAATAGTGGAGTGGGTTGCCATTTCCTCCTCCAGGGGATCTTCCCTATGCAGGGATCAAACCTGTGTCTCCTGAATTGGCAGGAGGATTCTTAACTGTTGAGCCACCTGGGACACCTGCACTTTTGTCCTGCTGCTGTTAAGTCCCTTCATTCGTGTCCGACTGTGTGCGGCCCCATAGATGGCAGCCCACCAGGCTCCCCTGTCCCTGGGATTCTCCAGGCAAGAACACTGGAGTGGGTTCCCATTGCCTTCTCCAGCACTTTCGTCCTAGCAAGGGACAATTTCAATCACTGGTGTAATTTCTGTGGGACAAAGGCACAGAAAGGGATCATCTCAATATTGCAAATGGCTATCAGCACATAAGCATGGGTGTGTTCTCAGTTTGTCTCCATGGCTAAATAACTGTCTCTACTTACCAAGCTAAAGAAATATATATTTAATAAAAAGCCCATCTGTATTTCTATCTAGACCTCTATATGGGCTCCCCTGGTGGCTCAGACGATAAAGAATCTGCCTGCAATGCAGGAGACGTGGGTTGGATCCCCGGGTTGGAAAGGTCCCCTGGAGAATGGACTGGAAACTCACTCCAGTATTCTGGCCTGGAAAATCGCATGGACAGAGGAGTCTGATGGGCTAGTGTGCACTGGACTGCAAAGAGTTAGACACGACTGAGTGACGAACACACACACAGAACTCTTTCTAGCCATCTTCATATATATATGTGTGTATGTATGTATGTGTGGATGTGTGTATGTATGTGGATGTGAACATATGTGTGTGTATACAAAAACAAAACCTTTCAGCAAACTTGAGAGGTGAAGCTCATCCCCCGTTGCACTCTCAAGAGTGCCTGCCAACTGCTGACGGCAGTTCTTCCCTAAACTGGGAAAGATCAAGTCCAGATGTTTGCCTTCTCCTGCAGGAGACCACAGCACTGTCTCTCCTCCCAGAAAAGCCACCGGACTGAAATAAGAAGTGACTCTAGCAACCGTTCTCCCGAGGTGCCTCTGGAGTCCAAAAGTACAGGGGTCTCGCTCTCCAGCCCCGCCCTCTCCTGTCTCTCACTGAGCTGCTCCTCCCACGAGGGACACGCGACGGAGATCTGGAGATTTTGCAGAACGGCCAGCATTCAGGTGTCTGCCAGCCACCCTTGCCGGGGATGGCAGTCTGTGATTCCTTGAAACACTGTCCAGACGCAAGCCAGGTTTAGGCGTGTCTTGTGCTGTGATGGACAGGCAACAACCTGGTTGACTCTACGCAGGGTCACCTACATAGCCTGGATGTTTAAGATGTATGAGGTCGGTCTGAATACAAAACGGTCAACAGGTTTGCTGGGCTCTCTGCATTTAGTGTGTAAACAGGAAGATGAATTGCCTAGTGGGGTTGGCAATCGACGGGGAAACGTGACTGTGAACTCCACTCTGAGCTAGGCTGCCTGGCTGCTACAATGGCTTCTGGCTTCTCCTCACTCCAGCAGGGCCTCTGGCGGACACCGTCCCCTACCAGCACGCGCCTAGTCATGGACAGCGGCCCTAGGAAGGGAGCCGCTTTTGATGCCTGCTCACCTAGGATGGAGGAGGAAATGGCTCCCCACTCCGGTACGCTTGCCTGGAAAATCCCATGGACAGAGGAGCCTGGTAGGCTGCAGTCCACGGGATCGCAAAGAGTGGAACACGGCTTCTCTCTCTCTCTCTCACACCTTGGATGGGAGCTCTCCTTGAGACGGTTTCTTTATGATTCCGTGCATTTATAGACAGATGCCTGAGTTTCTCTTCTCTACAGTTTATAGGCAGAAGACATCTGCTGCTTTTAATTTTGAAGGACTGGTTGCAGTGGCAGGTAAACGTCATTCCTGACCTTCCATACCACCAGCTGGCGAACTACAGTCCAACACTGGGCCATATCCGGGGGGGCTTCCCAAGTGTCACAGTGGTAAATAACCCACTCTCCTGCCAGTGCAGAAAGCACAAGAGATGTGGGTTTGATCCCTGGGTCAGGAAGATCCCCTGGAGTAGGAAATGGCAACCTGCTTCAGTACTGCCTAGAGAATCCCATGGACAGAGGAGCCTGGCACAGTCCATGGGGTCACAAGAGGTTCAGACACGACTTAGTGACCCTCTGCTCTCATCAGAAGAACTCCTTCTGCTCCAGTTCCAGGTCTGGCAGGGGGATTTCTGTACTACACATGAGGTTGTTTCATAGATTTTCCAATATCTAATTAGAATTTAGCTTTTTTGATCTCGCTAAGTCAGTTATCACGACCCTATCTTATTTTTATACCCTGACATTGTAACACTGTTCTCTCAGGGCACATTCTGCTTATTTTCGTGAGATTTGAGTTTTTTCTCCTCTATTCCCTTAATTATTTTATAGGGGATTTTGGAAAGGAATATAGTATATGTACGCATTCTTCCCTCCGTATTTAAGCAGATTTAGCCTCCACTGGTAATGCTTTTCATGCAGAGGAAACTTACAGGGGCAGAAACATTTGAAATCTGAACCAGGGAGCAGAGAGAGGCCACAGCAGAGCCTTAAGAGCTGTGTTTCTTAAGCAGATATTGCTGTAGGCAGCCTTAAGTGAAGTAAGAAATTTATAAACAAAATCCATGCTGCCAAAACAGTAATGCAAACCACATTTTCATTATAATAAAATGACAATGGTAATTATACATTCCTTTGCTATGTTGATTTTTATCCCAAATTGCAGATGATAGCTAAAATGAAGTAGAATTAAATTCTGGCATTCATTCAGAAGTGGTGTTCCTATAAAGAAACACAAGTCTACTGTTTCGGCACTAACTGCCCCTCCATAATAGTGGGAGAGACATTTAATGAAAATGATTAAACTTTCTTATTTCATATCTTCAGTGACAACCCCCAGCTTTGCAAATCTGTCGTTTGTTGGAAGAAAACATGAGCTTGTTTCAGTGTGTCAGTATAAAAAAAAATCTTTCTGTTTTGGTTGATAGAATTATTGCCAAGTTTCATGTCTAAGTATTTAAAAATGTTCTTGTGCATATACGTATATTCTTTATACAGTGAGGTAGAAAAAGAAACGTTAGTCAGTCAATTACATCAATTCAGCCAGGTCTCCAAATGAAATCAACAAGTATCGCAGGAATTTAAAATCTCACTAATCCTAACCTTGCAAATCCTCTGATGGTTATGACCAAGTTTTTACTTTTCTTTAAATAACTGTTGCAGTTGCAGCCATTCAAAACTACACGTCTCACTGAAGGAGTTTTTTGTACACAGTTCTGGATAAGAAATGCCGGATTAAATTTTCTCTGACAGAGCTAAGTTGATTGATTGTAGATTTGCTAGTTTCTGAAATAAGAGAATAGAAAGAGGAAGGAAGTAATTTAAGGACATGATTTCTAATTTGTAAAGTCCATTTATAATATTCTTAGGGGCAATTTGCTGATGACAGTGAAGCTTAAGAAGATAGATCAAGCTAATTCATTAGCCGCTCTATCTTCTTGGAAGGGATTAGAGACGGGGGAGAAGTTGGTCTGTAGAGTTTCAAGTACCAGGGGATTTTGCAGACTTGGTCTGTGGACAGAACTAACAAACCAAATTGATACATCATTTGGCTGAATCATGTATTTCAGTCTCAATAGGGTAATCAAAGTCACTATTCCAGGAACAATTTTTTTCCAAAATAATAATAATAATAACCACTGACTTGCCTTAATCACTTGGCATGTGTTAGTTTATTTTATAGGCATTTTAGAAGTTTTATCTCTTTTTATCTTTACTACAAAGGAGAAAATTTTTACTATTTTCCTGCCTTTTATGAGAAAATGTAAAGATTACGAAACTTGGTCACATGTTAGAAGGCAAAGGCATGATTCAAATCTAACCAGCCTGACCTCAGAACCAAGTTTCATTTTCATTTATAAGCACACTGACTTAATTAAATGTTGTGTTTCCTCTTTCCTATTCTGTCAAGAAATTAAAAATATTTTTCTCTGTATAAAGACAACAGAGTTATTTTGTCACATAAAATAGTATAGAAAATAAACAGAGAGTTGGAGAATAAATTTAAAATATGTTAAGCAGAGACTGTTATTACAATAATTATATTCAAAACCTTTTTTTTTTTTCATTTTTGTCAGTTTGGCCCACAGCAAGTTATTTAACCACTTTATTATTTTAATCTTTTTAAACTCCAGTTTGCTCATCTCTACTTTCATAAGAATTGTGAGGATTGATGCCATAAGGTAGGTGAAGTGAAACAGTGAAAGTGTTAGCTGCTCAGTTGTGTCCGACTCTTTGTGACCCCATGGACTGTAGCCTGCTAGGCTCCTCTGTCCAGGGATTTCCCAGGAGAGAATACTGGAGGGGTTGCCATTTCCTCCTCCAGGGGATCTTCTCGACCCAGTGATCAAATCCTGGTCTCCTGCATTGCAGGCTGGCCTTTTACCATCTGAGCCACTAGGGAAGGCTATCATAAGATAAGTACATAAGTCTAATATAGAGACTGCTAGGTGATCAATATAGGACAGTGGCTGAATTATTAATGTTAGGATTAGACTGTCCTCTCAAATCAGATGAAATTGATTGGCTATAAACTATGATAAATAAACAAATTGATTGGATATAAACTATGAAGAACTAAAGAGCCTCTTGATGAAGGTGAAAGAGGAGAGTGAAAAAGTTGGCTTAAAACTCAACATTCAGAAAACTAAGATCATGGCATCCGGTCCCATCACTTCATGGCAAATAGATGGGGAAACAGTGGAAACAGTGACAGACTTTATTTTGGGGGGCTCCAAAATCACTGCAGATGGTGACTGCAGCCATGAAATTAAAAGATGCTTACTCTTTGGAAGAAAAGTTCTGACTAACCTAGACAGCATATTAAAAAGCAGAGACATGACTTTGCCAGCGAAGGTCCATCTAGTCAAAGCTACGGTTTTTCCAGTAGTCATGTATGGATGTGAGAGTTGGACTGTGAAGAAGGCTGAGCACCAAAGAATTGATGCTTTTAAACTGTGGTGTTGGAGAAGACTCTTGAAAGTCCCTTGTACTGCAAGGAGATTCAACCAGTCCTGCTGCTGCTGCTAAGTTGCTTCAGTCGTGTCCAACTCTGTGTGACCCCATAGACAGCAGCCCACCAGGCTCCTCCATCCCTGGGATTCTCCAGGCAAGAATACTAGAGTGGGTTGCCACTTCCTTCTCCAATACATGAAAGTAAAAAGTCAAAGTGAAGTTGCTCAGTCGTGTCCGACTCTTAGTGACCTCATGGACTTCAGCCCACCAGGGTCCTCCATCCATGGGATTTTCCAGGCAAGAGGACTGAGTGGGGTGCCATCGTTGCCTTCTCTGCTAACCAGTCCATCCTAAAGGAAATCAGCCCCAAATGTTGATTGGAAGGACTGATGCTGAAGCTGAAACTCCAGTACTTTGGCCACCTGATGGGAAGAACTGACTCATTTGAAAAGACCCTGATGCTGGGAAAGATTGAAGGCAGGAGAAGGGGTCGACAGAAGATGAGATGGTTGGATGGCATCACTGACTCAGTGGACATGAGTCTGAGTAAACTCCAGGAGTTGGTGATGGACAGGGAGGCCTGGCATGTTGCAGTCCATGGGGTTGCAAAGAGTCTGACACAACTGAGCAATTGAATTGAACTGAACTGAATGAAAAACAATCTTTTTTTTTTTTTAATTTGCTTTTGAGATCTCCCAGAGGACTTTGGAAACCCCTGTAGTCCTGCCGCAGGAAGGGTGGTCCACGCGCAGCAGGGGCAGCGGCCCTGGGGGCCCCTTAGAAGGGCAGACAGACCGTCCACACCTCCGACCACAGAAGGGTTTCTGCTTCTGAGCACAGTCCCCTGTTGGGTCATAACCGCTTTCAGAAGTACTGGTTTGTACAACTGGATAATTAATTGAAGGTATGGATTAAAAGAACAGAGGAATGGAGTAAGAATGGGAGATTTTTGAATCAGATTATTGCAGACCAGAGAGTCAGAGAAACTTTGTTTTACCATGTGCTTTGTTTTTTTATTTATTTAGAAGCCAAGAGAAGCAGAAGGGCCAAGGGAGAGGAGAGACTATTGGGGAATGGGGTATTCCATGGATGGAGCCGGGCCCCTGAGGTCTGCAACTCAGGAGGAAGGGGGCTGAAGAGTAAGGATGGGGGCAGCTGTCTGATGCGGCAGGAGGGCTCCCCCTTCAAGGGCCTGGAGAAGGGACACGGGTGCCTTCCACCCTGGGGCATCAGGGCAGGAAGCTGAAGTTCCCGAGCCAGTGGCAGGACACCTAGTGAGATGAGGGGAGAGCCGGCTTGTGGAAGATGGGAAGGTTTAGGGGAGCTGGGGCACAGGGGCAGGGGTGCCTGCAGGAACACAGGCAGCCTGGTGACCAGCGAGGACTAAGACACTGGCCACAGAGCTTCTCAGCCCCACAGCCTGCGAGGCCTGAAAGGAAGGTGAGCCTAAGAGAGAAGCTTTGCCAGGCTTCTATGTTTTTCTTACATAGGAGTAAGAAAAACTTACTTTTCTTTGGGAGTCTCTGTCTCCCAAAGCTTGAAGATCCAGGGCGAAGGGGACAGAAGGACCGCGGGTTCCGAGCTGCGTGGGGTAGGATGCGAGGTGGTGAGTAGTGGCGTTGAAAGGAAGCTGATAGGGATAGACGAAGTCGAGAGCATCAGAACAGGGACGTGAGTGCAGGAGGGAAGAGGTAACTGAAGGCTCACGACTCACGATAGGAACCGTACACGTCTCCCGGCTGACCACTGGACGTGCTGGAGACTCTGCCCCGTGCGTTTGGCACAAACCAGCTTTGAAACGAAAGGAAGTGGAAGAAGAGAGGAGGCCTAGCTGCCTTCTGTGGTAGAAGGTCAGGTTCTATGGTTGAGAGAGTGCACCCTGCCAGGTCACCTGTGGTTTTATACCAGGTAGGAGTCCGTGTCCTAGCAAAGGGACAACACGCTCAGTGGACTCCCGCTAGCCGTCTGGGGTGCGTGCCCCCGTGATGGGCAGGGATGTGTGTGGGTGGCGGCTTCCCTCTTTCCACAATTCTGTTTGCCCGCTTTTTATAGTGAAACCATAGTATAAGGCTCACTGCATCAAAGCAGAAACTGATAGAATAGGGGAAACTGATAGAATAGGGGAAACTGCTCAGTGGCCAAATAATCTTTCTGAAAAGGAAAAGGGCTAGGGGGAAGGGAGAAAAAATCAAAATCAGTACAAAACAAAAAGCAAAGCCTGTTTACCACCAGGGCTTTCAGAGATGAGGCAGAATACATCAAGCTCAGAAACGCCCACCATGACAACAAATTGTCTCCTCTGGCTTAAGTTTCTATCGATTAAATAAATATATATACACACACAGATTGCTAAATGGGGCTTCCCAGGTGGCCCCAGCAGTAAAGAACCCACCTGCCACTTCAGGAGACACAAGAGACAGGGGTTCGATCCCTGGGGGGGGGAAGATCCCCTCGAGGAGCGCACGGCACCCCACTCCAGGGTTCTTGCCTGGAGAATCCCACGGACAGAGGGGCCTGATGAGCTGGACATGACTGCAGGGATTTAGGACACACACACACATGAATATTCTCTTAACAAGCCTTTCCAGAATGTTCAAAGACAAACCAAAGCAGACACAACATAGAGTAATTTACAGCTGCTACCAGATGGGAACATTGTAGGGGATCTGCTTCAGGGTGTCTCACGTTACTAGTCCATTCTAAGTCCGAGCGGATGCCATATCTTTTAAGCCAGCACATGTCGGTTATGGGAGATCCATCCTCTTACACACTCATCTCACATAGGATCTGTGTGTGTACACACACACATGAGCAAATACACGTATGTGTTGCTTAAGTCCTCATCCAACTTAACTGCCAAAGAACAGAGACTTTCAGCACATTTTTCTCCAAGCAGGGTTTCTAAGTACACTTAGCTGAAGCACCATATACAATATGGAACACATCACTGATCATGAAAATGGGACCTGCGATGAAAGCAGAGGGGGTGGAAATGAAGGAATTCATTTACGGGGACACATTTATAAATGGGCAAAAGCAGAAGGGGGTGGCAGGGGATAAGATGGTTAGATAGCATCATCAACTCAGTGGGCATGAGCTTGAGGAAACTGGGAGTCAGTGGAGGACAGAGAGCCTGGCAGGCTACAGTCCCTGAGGTTGCAAAGCGTCGGACACGACTAAACAACAACCGTTTATAAGTAACTGTCCGTGTTCAGGGGTGGGCAGGTGAGGCGCAGGCAGTAGAGGGTGGAGGGGTCCCCGGGGCGCCAACCTGGCGGCGCCGTGCTCTGCAGGGCAGGGCTCTGTCTTGTAGAAGGACGAGGGTCGCAGTGAGAGAGGCAGGAGCGAACGCTTCACATAAAATCCCCTTTATGGTTAATTATGTGCTCACACACGTTCCTTAAGTCACATATTCAAACACTGACTAAGGAAAATAAACCTCTTAGGAGACCACTTGGCCAGAGCTACAGGGATGCATTATTCTGCCCCAAGCCGTGTTTCAATAGCCGTGTTTCGAACCCTGATCTAATCGGATCAGTTCAGGAGGCTGAGTGATACTGCTCTGATCACCTGAAAGCCGGAGCCCGACCGGCCGCCTCGGCCAAGTCGTTCGCACCAGATGTGGAGAGCCGGCAGGGCAGTGAAGGCAGGGCTCAGAGCTGGGGGAGCCTTCCGTGTGGCCAGCTTCTCTGAGCTGTCACTGGCTTGCACCCTTTATTTCTACAGAATTGTTCTGTGGCTTAGCAAGTCTCTGTGAGGCCCTTGTTGTTGGGAGAGTTGCCAGACAAGCAATGGAAACGAAGAACAGCGGTCTGGAGGTTCTGCCTTTTAGGATCTGGGCCAGCGTGTTTCTGAAGGTGGTATGCCATGAGTTAGAACGCACGGCAAGCCACCCAGTGCTGAGCCTGGACCTGGGAGCCCAGTGAGTAACCAGTGGGAATGAACACGTGAGGGAGATATCTTCATGGTGTGATTTGGCTAGCCAGTCACATTGGTGAAATTTCCAAGATGGAAACCTCGAAGTTTTGTGGGCGTACAGGTTTCCGAGCCCCTAATTCACTATTTTAATAGGAAATGTCACAGGGGCTGCGGCTTCCCTGATGGTTTAGTGGGTAAAGAATCCACCTGCAATGCAGGAGACATGGGTTCAATCCCTGGGTCGAGACGCTCCCCTGGAGGAGGAAATGGCAACCCACCCCAGTACTCTTGCCTGCAGAATTCCATGGACAGAGGAGCCTGGTAGGCTATGCAGTGCACAGGGTTGCACAGAGTCAGACACGACTGAGTGAATAAACACACACACACATCACAAGGTCTAACCGCCTTGCATACACGTTCGACTTATTAGATTCTCAAACGGCCATCAGTCTCGGCAGTGAAAGTGGGGAAAAAAGCGAAAGTGAAAGTCACTCAGTCCTGTCCGACTCTTTGCAGCCCTATGGACTGTAGTCCACGGAATTCTTCCGGCCAGAATCCTGGAGTGGTCTCCGCGGTGGATGAGGATAATACTTTGTGTCCACGTTGTGTGTCTTGTGGGAACAAACCTATCCACCAGCAAGAGTGCGACAGTGAATGAGTGCACTGGAATCAACTTGAAAACCTATGTATCAGACGGTCTTCTATCTATGATGATTTATTCTGGAAGCCCAGTGGTTAAGAGTGTGCCTTGGAATGCACAGGACATGGCTTCGATCCCTGGTTGGGAAGCTAAGACCCTACACGCCTCGGGTCAGCTAAGCCCACAAGCCACGTCTACTGAAGCCTGAGCGCCTCAGTGAAAGGGCCGCGTGCTGCATCTGAGACCCAGCACAACCAAGGCGAGTGACTGAGGAACAAGAAACAAATACTTGTTTTAGTTACCTGAGTTATAACTCTGAAGTCAGTCCATGCGTATCTGTTCTGCTTTTACGAAGTTCATCCATTTTATGGCCTTCAGCGACGCTGTGGACAATTTCCCAGTTCAGAAAGAGGAGGTGAACCTCTTGATGGTCTGACTGGCTCCTTGGTCATGGTTTCTCCACTTAATTCTAACCTGAAGGCATTTCACAAAATTATCTAGTTACCCGTTGCATCTGACATGATGCCTGGAGCTACGTGTGATTAAATTAGAAGTGAGCTTAGAGTCAGAACTGTAAAAAAAATAGGGGTAATATTCCGGGTTGAACTCCTCTTCCCGAGGTCCCCACGGCCGCAGGACATCCAGTAGAATCCCCATTTTACCCTGAGTGTCAGGCTCCATTAATCCCTGGATCTCAAAGTGTATCTGACAAGGGCGATGTTGCACGTTATAAAATAAACTTTCTCAAGCTCCGCCCATGTGTTAGTGATACAGGCAGGCTAAGTGCCTGATATATAGCGCATATGTGCATTTCCTGCCTTGCATATTCTTCCAAATATTTGCTCTTGGCATTGGAAGGTGTCCTCCTGACACAGACAAGTCGTTCATTAAGCTGTCAGCACCTTGCCGCCCTGCTCCCATGGAGAGCCCATTTCTCTCTGTTTCTATTTCTTCCCGGATGACCTGTTCACTCATCAGGAGCCGAGTGGTTGCTCTCATAACGGGTGCAACTGAGCTCTTTGCGTCAGCATGTGTAAACCAAAGCCCTGCTTCCTCATTTCCAGCGCCCCAACACTTGCCTGGTGGAGGGTCCTAATGGGCTGGAAAACCAGCGTAGACTCCCGAGAGTTACGTCCCCGTCAGTAAGACGCAGTTCTTGGCTGAGACATCTAAGGAAGGGGCATTAGAAGCAAAGGAGCGGGGCAAACAGGAACAGAAAAAAAAATGTGATGAATTATAAACACTGTTTGAAAATCTGAAAGGGAATTAAGGAAGGCGGTAAGATACCCAGACCTATACATCATAACTATTTGGAACAGGTTATGTGGGAAATTACAAAAATACATTTAACCTAAAACAAAAGCATCTAATATGGCGTGGACATGGAACATAAAAGTGATGGAAATAAATTCCGGAAAAATTACAGCTAAGCTCTACTGACTTTTATCTCTAATTTTATTGTTTCTATTTTAAGAGGGCTTCTGTTTATGATACATTTACTATTCACTCAAGAACTAAGAAGAGAAAAAAACAAAGAATTACAATGATAATTTGTTTGCTGTTCAAAATCTTAGACAATATTTTCTGAAATATCCAAGTCCTTTCTCTATTTTCCTTCTTGATCTGTTGCCTAATTCATGATTATTTTTATTCTAGAGAGCAGAAAACGGGGGAAAGAAAAAGAGGGGAAGCAATTTGGCCACCTTAACTCGTCATTAATAGCTTTGATTCAAGCATCGCAGAAAGTAAACGAAAATCATTGACTTCAATGAGCTCCACTGACAATCTGCGCTTTTCAGTTAACTATGCACTCTGCATGACAAGCTCTAATAGAAATTAAAATATCCGTGATAAAATATGAGATGAACACTCTCTCACATCATCGTTCTCGGCCTGGATTTTATTATTATAAGATGGAGCTGTTAAAACATTGTTATACAGGATTTAATATTCTGAGCTTATTCTGACATAGAACTAGAAAAGACTACCTCACTCACCAAGTAAGTCACTGCATATTTGGTGACTTATCCTTTGCCCTACTTGAACTTTAGTCCTCACTTAGGTGAAATATTCTCCTCCCCAGGCTTATAGAAGAGGCACGTGGGGAAAAAAAAAACAAAAAAAAACCCCGACAAACTAATTACCCCCTAACGTCATGACAAAAGTACCAGACAGAACCATCTCGATCCTAGAGGCGCAAATGAAAACAGTGAGAGACTCAAACATAATTGCTGTACTAATTTATCCAGCTAGCATTGGTTTCCTACAGAATAACACCGGCATTGATAGACTATTATGGGCCACATAAAATTTCCATTCCCCTCCCCCCACCATTTTACAAGAGAAACAGCTTCACTTTTTGGATCAAGACAGGATAAAAATCACTGTTCCATTGTGTTATTATGTATGGGTGGTCCCCAACTTAGAGTGGCTTGACTTACAATTTTCTGATATTATAATGATGGTAAAGCAACATGCATTCAGTAGAAGCCATATTTAGAATTTCGAATTTTGATCTGCCTTCTTTAGGTAAAGAATGGTGTCTGTTTTATCCATCACCAAACTTCTAGTACTTAGCTAATTACATAAAACATGGTAGAGACACGGTAACTATCTCATCAGATGTATTATTTAAAAAAGAAACAGCAAGAGCTTTAGGTATTTCTACAGCTCAAAAATTGTTTACAAAATTGATTTTTGTTCTAACATTGAATCCACCTTAAACAATAGTTCTTCCAGGAGCTATAAGTTTGATCACCAGATTTTAAGCAGAAATAGTTAAGGAGTCTGTTGGTCACTTAACTGCTCTGGTCTTTTTGACCAACCCTGTAATTATGGTCAGTACATGGTATAGACTTCCCAACAAATTCCAGTTTCAGAATCCTTCTGATTGTTCCCCAAAATACAAATATGTCAACTGTATATGCCTTTTTTTTTTTAGTTTGGAAAATATGACCATCGTCCCTCACCAAAAAAAAAAAAAGTTTGCAGGCTAAAACATCATCTAAAAACATTTACAAAGCTGTGCCTTATCTCATGGAAATTAGGATAAGTCCAAGAAGATATGATAATATCAAGGAATAAGAATTTAAACAATTTAGTCAAGGCAT
>SJYA01005009.1:3814-28545 GCA_006410615.1 Neotragus moschatus
CCACCACTCTCTTTAAGGTCTTTAAAGTAAAAGCAATTGATTCATTCTAAGGTCAAAAGGACTGGTCAGGGCAATCCTACTTGGGCGGCTTACTTGTTTAAAAGAGCTTTTTTGCCCACTTTTTTCTTTTGGGGGGAAATAAATCAATTTTTCATGGGTGGAATGGGCTTTGACTTTTCTCATTCAAAGTCTACTAAGATGTTTATTTTGCTCTGTTAAAAAGACCAGAACTCAAACAGATGCACCCCTTGGTTTACAATTCCCACTCGCACGGACACATCTGCAGTGAAGAGAGGGAAAACATTTAACAGCTCATCAGGCCTGATAAATAAGGACCATTTCCCATGAGATCCGGTAACAATGAGCCAGTTGTGTGATTTTAGGCTGCTCTTCAAGCTGCAAGTTCCCATTTGATGTCTAAGTGTCCAGACAGCAATGGACTGGCATGGTCAAACATCTTTGGTGTAAGTACAGAAAAGGACTACAAAACCTACCCTCAAATCAAACCAATTTCCTAACAAAAGTGCATTTATTCCAGAGAAAGAAAAGTAACACGGCAGATTGCGTTCATTTTTGCTTCTCACATGAACAGACAATTTGTTTATGATGTCTAAGGAAACATAATAGTTGTACACTGCCGTCTCATCAAAAACAGAGGAGTCATCGTGCCATTCTGAAGTTGCTCCTTCTCCCACCAAAGCAGTCCACAGACTGAAGAAGTTTCAGAAACAGGAAGGCAGACTCTCTCATCTCATTACACCGCCTCTGTCTCCAGCTGGCTGACTCTTTTTAGAGAAATTTCTTTGTGGGTAACGAAGTTAAGACATCTACCAGGGCTCATAATAAAATGAAAGTTTTAAAAAAAAAGATGAATGATCTCTCTTGAAATATTAAGGCACATTTTCTAAATTATTCATCTTAGAACATTACTTGACTTTCAGATACCCTTGGGATATTTCAGCCTCAGTGCTAAAACTGACTCCTGGACTAAAGCTAAGTCATGAAACTGTCAAAGTTTCTTGATCAAGGCAGTAATGCAGAAGCATTAAAGTAAGAAAAGCTTACTTGCTGGAAGGTTTAGGAAGGTTAATATACAAATAAAGTGTAACCTGATAAACAAAGTGTAGCCTGAGAAACACAACTCACATGGTAATAGGAATTATAAGCTTCACACACTCTGCAAATAGTGGAATGAGTCTAGCACTGTTACTGTGGCACTTCCTGCCTATTCTGGAACACTGTGTGGATGTGGCAGAAGTCTTCAAAGTAATCTGCTTTGATTATCTGCTTCATAACAAATGAAAAACTCCTGGGGCAGGGGTGGAGCACTCAAGGACTTACAGAGGGAAATAGAAATGTTAATAGGGAGCAGTAGGGCCTGTGGCAAAACACAAAGTGCACACCTTGTCTAAAACAAACTACAACTGAACCACCACTGTAAGCACTTAGTAAAACACTAACTCAGCCCCGGAACCAAAAATCTATAGACACCATAATCTAAAGTCACAACTGATTTCTTCAATTATGAAAGGGTATGAGTTATGTTGGGGTACAGATCAGCATAATACCCAGCTCTCGTAAGAAGTTACTTAGGATCAGATATACGCTAAACATTAACAGTAATTAGTTATTACCTTGTTTATGAAATGACATTTGACCATAAGGAAATTTTTTTTTTGTAGCATGAATAAGGCTTTCTTAGTGATAGACAGGAAGCTGCCCTTAAATATTCACTAGAATGAAAGAGGTAATAGCTATATTTGTAATTGGAGTGATATGAATATTAATTAGTTTTACTTAATTTGATGTGAAACTAGTAACAATTTCACGTGTGCCTTTACTTCTTTTATTACACAAAGGCCATGTTATCTTTAAATGCAATTCATTTATAATAAGAAAAAAAACCGTTTCTATGCTCTGAGGTCATAAAGGCTAATAAATATAATGATAAATTATACTAGAAACTTGCCATTTTAATTTTTCTGATGTGAAACCAAAAGTTTGCCTATACAAAAAGTCCAGCTAAAATGAAACTCCACTGACATTACTGAAAATCATCTTCAGTCAAAGCCAGAGAACTTTTCTTACCCAGCCCACGAGGATGGGACCGACGTGCTCAGTCGAGCCATCGGGCTTGCGGACATCTCGAAGCTGACTAAGGAGGTCTGGTGAGAAACAAACAGAGTCCTTATTTTGTTAGGCACTCGAAATATGAACAGGGCTGGGAAAGTCTGGGTTAGTCGCGCTATTACATAACCATGACTTGTTATAAGACAACTCAGTTAATGCTACAAGTCACGACTCATCCTGGGAACAAAATTATACCTTCATGGAGAGGAATCAGGGAGTCCAGTGTTCCAAAAATTTGATTCAACTCCTGTTCTGTCATTATGGAGAGTTTCAGCATAGGGTCGTGATAGGCCTGTACAAGAAGGGCGAGAGATGGAAGCATGCATTTACAATCAGAAAAAGCAAAATGGCTTCTGAGAGGCCCTATGCAGTAACAGAGTATTTGGCTTTCCCCAGTGACTTCTCCAATAACGCACAAACAGCAGATGGGTGTGGTTGGAGCAGACGAGAATCCGGTATTGCCCTCAGCCTTTGCAGTTGTTGATAAACCAAAGCTGATTTTTTCAAGCTTTTTTTCCCCATAGTATATCTTACATCTCAGAAAGGGCAGGAATTCTAAATATAGAGCAGATTTGATTTATATAATGTTTTAAAAATTAACCTTATTGAAGGTCCAGCAGCTTGAAAAATTCCCACTGTGTACAAAATTAGTTACCACTAGGTTATTTTTCAAGCAGTCTGTATTTAAACTGTGAAGGGGGAAAATGGTGCTTGGCATCCTTTACTATGAAATTGAAGCAGAGAGGGCAAAATCTCTGCCAATCTTATCATCTCTTATTAATGTTAAGTAAACCACAGTTCAGTTCAGTTGTTCAGTTGTGTCTGATTTTTTGCAACCCCATGGACTGCAGCATGCCAGGCTTCCCTGTCTATCACCAACTCCCGGAGCTTGCTCAAACTCATGTCCATTGAGTTGGTGATGCCATCCGACCATCTCATCCTCTGTGGTCCCCCTCTACTCCTGCCTTCCATCTTTCCCAGCATCAGGGTCTTTTCCAGGGAATTGGTTCTTCACATTANCTGCAGCATGCCAGGCTTCCCTGTCTATCACCAACTCCCGGAGCTTGCTCAAACTCATGTCCATTGAGTTGGTGATGCCATCCGACCATCTCATCCTCTGTGGTCCCCCTCTACTCCTGCCTTCCATCTTTCCCAGCATCAGGGTCTTTTCCAGGGAATTGGTTCTTCACATTAGGTGGCCAAAGTTTTGGAGTTTCAGGTTCAGCATGAGTCCTTCCAATGAATATTTAGGACTATTTCCTTTAGGATTGATTGGGTTGATCATGAATAATACATGCATACACAATTATAACCAAGGCACTGCAAGACTGAGACTGCACAGTCCCTGCCTTCAAGGAGTTTTATAAAGCTCACTGGGAAGATTTAAAAAAAAAGGTGTGGAAAAATTAATGTTAAAAAAAAAGTTTAAGATTAAAAATAGGAGAGATGTCACATGGCAGCAAAAATTCACCAGATGATAACTGCTCAAGTAGATCAGAGAATTAGAGGTGGATTGGCTACGGGATATTTTAAAGATGAGGTGCTTGGCACAGAGAAGGAGGTAGTAAATACTGTGGAATGAACTGGTATTTGAGTTTGCTTCTGGAGGACAGGTGGACATGGATGGTTGAAATGAAAGGAAGGGGTTTGCAGGAAGGCAGGGCCAGCAAAGCAAAGGATACAAGTGAAACAGGTAAGGCGGTTGATCTTAGGGGAGGAAGCAGGAGCTGGACTTATGACCAGCAAGAGGTCTCCTAGAGTTAAATGCCTTCTCTGTCCTCCCCATCTTCTTCACCTTCAGCCCTGCCCAAAACGCAATTTTTGTTGGTTGTATCCAACAAAAGCTCGGATGGCCATCTCTCAGGAATGCTACAGACGGGACTCGATATTAGCATAAAGTTAGGTTCCCAGGTTGGGAAGATCCCCTGCAGAAGCAAATGGCACCCACATGAGTATTCCTGCCTGGAGAATTCCATGGACATAGGAGCCTGGCAGGCTACGGTCCATGGGGTCGCACAGAATGGGACATGACTGAGCACGTGCACACACACAAGGACACTTAGAAGGAGGGAAGCATCTTTCCAACCCTGTAATTTTTTGAGAAAGCTGTGAGTGTCACAGGAAGGAGTCTGGATTTTAGCCTCCACGGGGGACCATGGAAAGGTTTTTGAGGCAGGATGGCTGTCAAGATTATACAGACTACAAGGCATGAATTTCCTCTCCCTTCCCACACACAAAGTGATTACAGACAATTTTCCATATGAAAGACTCTAACTTACAAGACAGTATTCAACTGCCTTCATGAACGACTTTACCCACTTAGGGGACTCAAACGACCATTCCAGTTTCAGACGTCTGCACATTCCCTCCCGGGGCTAAGGGATCCTGCCTGTGAGACTTCTAGCACAATGAAATACATGTGAAGCCAGGCCTCATGAACACTTTCTGATTAAAATGAGGTATTTTTCGTGCTTTGAGACATGCACAGGTGTCAGCCCTAAAGGTGTCGGGTTTAGAGTCGTCTCGCTTTGAGCCATTTTCCCTACTGCGTGGTCTGTAGGTGCTTCTCAATTTTTTATGACCTGTCTTAGTCATAAAAAGAGTGATCATAAAGTACAGTCTTAGAACTGTGAAATTACTCAGAGGAAAATAAGCAGGAGGTGACTCAAAGGACCACTGGATTTGAATGTACCTTTTTTGCCAATTTCAAGTCCTCTATTAAATCTTCTTCTCCTTGAGAAAGCTCAAAGATCGCCTGCAAGGAAAGGTAACACATATTTACTAAACTTTCATTTATGAGACCAAATTCAAATGATGCTGGTGCCAGTGCTCAAAGCCCCAAATCTACTTATTTCTTCAGGATTTTTACAGGATTCTTAAAACATTAAATTAACCCAAAGCAACTGTATTTAGTGACTAAAACCTACAAAGAAACAATTAGGCAAAACTTCTGTGTAATGTGCTTATCTGTTTGTGGGAAAAAGAGTTTCCATATATGCTTCCAATCCAACAAGTCATCTCTCACAGAATTTTGATGCAGCTGAACAAGACAAGAGTCATTTTAGGTGAAATAATTAGAATTTGAGCCATGATTGTGAGTCCATGTCTTGGTTGTGAATGGCAATCATAATAAATGATACAGGATCTGTTCTCAGTGATGGATATGGAATTATTATTAACTGGGCCATCATAATTTGTCTTCCTTCTATTCAACAGAGGGTGAATCTCAACAGAAAGCGTTATTCCTATCAGTCACTTGAGCTGCGGCTGCATTGTAGGAAGAATGCAATATTTTATCACTCTAAATGTCTGGTGAAGTTAATTCATTCTAAATTACTTCTCACCTTCACCCTGTACAATAAATAAAAGCACAGGAGCTAGCTGTGTGAAAATGAACCATCTCTAATTTGGCTCTATTAAGCCGTCTTAATCTAAGAGCTATGATGCACAGAACAGTCTTTCACTTTCACCTAAGAGTCTAAACTGTTGGCAAACTTAATGTTACTAAAGGACTGCATGTTTGATGGTTCAGGGGCTACGGCATGTGTTTTGAATTAGAGGGAGGAAGGCAGCAGGCGTGGAGAGCACCTGCACCCCTGGCCTGGTGAACAGTGGGGTGATGAACATGCTCCCTGACCACAGGTGGAGGCTGGCTGCTGTGCTGGAGGCCAGTGCACAGTGACCCCTCTCAAGGTGCAGTAAAGTTTCCATGTCATGACCTCCTGGTACTCTATATTTCATTTGACCTTTTATTTTGAAATAATTATAGACTCATATGAGGAGTTACAAAAATAATACAGAGAGGATCTGTATAGCCATGACTCAGCCTCCTGCATTGGTGGCACCTTATATAACTATAGAGCATTATCAAGTCCAGGACGTGGGTAGGCACAACACAATTAACTATTTTTACTTGGACCCTGGGAACTTCCCAGGTGGCTCAGTGGTATAGAAACTGCCTGCCAATGCAGGAGACTCAGGTTTGATCCCTGGGTTGGGAAGATCCCCTGGAGGAGGAAACTGGATCCTCAGATTTCCTTGTATGTCTGTTTCNTAGGCACAACACAATTAACTATTTTTACTTGGACCCTGGGAACTTCCCAGGTGGCTCAGTGGTATAGAAACTGCCTGCCAATGCAGGAGACTCAGGTTTGATCCCTGGGTTGGGAAGATCCCCTGGAGGAGGAAACTGGATCCTCAGATTTCCTTGTATGTCTGTTTCACCAGAGCTCAGTGTGGTCCCCAGGAGAGGAGAACCACAGAAGCTGTAGTGGAATACACGGTGGGCAGGCACCTGCGCGGGTGGAAAGCATGAAAACCACGGACTTTGGAACAGGACAGACTTGGGTTCAAATCCCATCTCTGCAACTCTCTAGGTGGGTGACCCTGTACCTTAATAATCTCCTCATCTGCAGAACCAATCCTCCCATCTTTCCTTCCTACTATCAGAAAGTCCAAGTTATATATGCACACTATTCATACTTGGGGAAAGACAGAAAAATATAGTGTTTGTAAAATTTAAATCATCCACAATATCATCTTGTTAACCACTGTTAAAAATTTTGCCACTGTTAATATTTCTGCAAATGATATTATTAGTGTACATATTATCTTTAAATTACCTATTCACTTTTAAAAATAGATAATACATCAACATGGTTCAAAATTCATAGCATAGGAATGGCCACATGGTGAAAACTTCCCTCTCGCCTCCTTCCCGCCATCTAGTTCTCCTATCAGGAGTCAACAATGTTACCAGCTCCTTATATGTCTTTTCAGAAACATTATATGCGTCTATAAGCAAATACTGGGCTTCTCTCATGGCTCAGTTGGTAAAGAATCCGCCTGCAATGCTGGAGACCACGGTTTGACTTGGGTCGGGAAGATCCACTGGAGAAGGGATAGGCTACCCACTCCAGTATTCTTGGGCTTCCCTTGTGGCTCAGCTGGCAAAGAACCAGCCTGCGATGCAGGAGACCTGGGTTTGATCCTGGGTTGGAAAGATCCTCTGGAGAAGGGAAAGGCTACCCACTCCAGTATTCTGGCCTTGAANCACTGGAGAAGGGATAGGCTACCCACTCCAGTATTCTTGGGCTTCCCTTGTGGCTCAGCTGGCAAAGAACCAGCCTGCGATGCAGGAGACCTGGGTTTGATCCTGGGTTGGAAAGATCCTCTGGAGAAGGGAAAGGCTACCCACTCCAGTATTCTGGCCTTGAAAATTCCATGGACTGTATAGTCGGACATGACTGAACGCCTTTCACTTTCATGCAAATACACACACATACACACACACTCATTTTTCCTTCTTCTTCATAAATGGTGCCATACTATAACACCCTACTTTGTGTCTTGTTTTATCCACTTAGCCAACACTTCTTGTGTTTCTATAGTTACAAAAGGTATGGGCATTCATTATGGAACCAGGCCTTGATAATAGATGTCCGGGTTCTTTCTGGCACTGTTTTAAATGTTTCTGTGATGAATAACCTCACACGTACTTTGTTTCATTTATGTACAAGTATGCCTGGCAGATCAAGTCCTAGAAAAGAACTGCTGAGTCAAAAACCTAGAAAGTTCTCGAATACTCCTTTCGCCAATGTCAGGTTTTCTACTGGAAAAGACATTCCAGGGATTTCTCTAGATGATACACCTTTGAAGTGTTTAGCACAGCTTGGCACATGACAAGTTCCCTATAAAGTAATATTATCATAGCCATCTAGAGCTACAGATGCAGAAAATTTATAGGGAATGAAATTAACTACATTCCATACTAAAGTCTTCCATAAACCTGGATCAAAGTTTCATAAACTGAATATTTAAAAATATTCCAGAAGGTGCTATTAAGATATAATTAATGTGATTATTTCTATGACTGCTAGGATCCTAAACAGATACTTCCTGATTCATCTTCTTTATAAAATCAGATTTTCCGATCACTGCTTCTTTTTTCCTCTCTAATATTTAGTTATTTATTTGACTGCTCTCAGTCTTAGTTGCAGCATGTGGGATCTTTAGTTGTGGTATGTGGGATCTAGTTCTCTGACCAGGGATGGAACCTGGGCCCCCTGCACTGGGAGCACCGAGTCTTGGCCACTGGACAACCTGGGAAGTTCCCACATCAGTTTTTTTTTTTAAGTCAGGGCCATACCAAACTGGCTGGATGCTGGCTTCTCGGTTCCTTACAAGGTCTGACACTCCCATTCGCCCTCCTCCTAACGATGCGGTGAAGAACTCACTTGGAGACAGGGGCATAGATGCGGCCTGGCTCTCACCCATAGTGCACCTTGTTCTAGACACACACCCAACTCCAGGGGCCCCAGCCTACCTCCTGCCGTTTGATTTCCTTGGACGTGAGCATCTGATTGACGCACACATCGAAGGTCTCACTCCACAGCTTGCTGTCTCTCCGCTTTGTGCTCGAGGGGGCAGCATTCCTGGACCAGGGTCGGGGGCCCAGAAGGTCGGGACGGCTCTCACTGCGGAAGCTGATGGACCGCTGAACAATGAGAAAAACAAACCGTCACAGGCACGGCAGCAGGACTGGGTGGGTCATTTGAGTGGCTTCCTGTCACTGACAGAACATAAATCAGACATGTGCAAGGAGGAGAGGAAAATGCCACGAGGCCCGTGGGAAGTAAGGCATTGTCTCTCGCCTACGTGCTAAGGAAAATCGGGCAAGGGGCCGCTCTCAGAGACGTGCTGGGAGTATCCGTTCTGTGAGACTGGGCTAACCCTGTGTACCATAGCATATGAGCACTTCAGGTCAAATGCGTGCGCACAGGCGGCTCTCGGTCAAGGGATGGGCTCTGCTTTCTTCCAGTGGACACCTCCGCTCTTGAGAAGAACAAAAGTTAACAGAAGTGAATGTTCTCCAAAAAACAAACCAACCCAACATCTGGCTAGTAGGCCTACTTTCCTTCTGGGAACACAGCCCACTCTCCTTGGGTAACCCCTCTCACTTCATTTGGGCAGACTCCCCCAGACCTGACCAATCAGAGTACCCCACCATCCTGATTCAGAGATTCCCTGGAATTTGCTGTGTGCTCCATGGGAGAAAGAATGGACGACTGTTCCTTCAGGACCGTAAGCTCAAGAGATAACATAAGCAGCAGTTTCTTGCAGCAACTCACTCTGGTCATACAAAAGACTGTGTATGCTATAGGAGGGCATAAAGAGACACACAGAACAAAAGAAGGAGAGAGTTCACAGTGGGGAGGAAGGGGCCAACGAGCTCTACCAGCACCATCTGAGCCCCTGGATCTCAGTGTGGTTGAAGCCAGGAAGAGTCATGCAAAGACTAAGGGGCTGATTCATTCCCCTTTCGGTTTACATTCACCTCAATTGTGGTTCTGTCAGTTACCATCTTGGCAGCAGAGGACACCAGTCTCGCCTTATTTTTCTTATTTTCCAAAGAGGTTCTAGTAGACTTTGGGGGTGGTCTAATCATCCAAAGTCTTCCCGTGTGGTTGAGACATGCTAGCACAGTGCTTTCTCTTGACAAATGCAAATGATCAAGAAGAAAGCGGAGTGCATCATCTGCAGCCTTCATCCTAGAAGACTTCAACACACTTATTGGAAATGTTGCCAAAGCAACGAGGTGTTGCTGTGCTCAGAAGTCACATTCTTATTTAACAAGAGTTCCCTGCCATGGCTGTGGCCACGTGTCTATGGCCTTCAGTGGAAGTTCCAACTCCCTAGTTGGGCAAGCCCTCTTGTAATCTGCCCACAGTCTGTACATCTAGGATCACCTCCTACCACTCAACCATGAGCCCCCTATTCTCTAGCTCTACGCGGTTATCTGCCAGATATGCCCTAAATGTAATGTTCTGCCGCTTGTTGTGCTTCCTTCAATCAGTCTTCTTTTTCTGGAATGCTTTTCTTTCCTTGCCTTGCTGGTGAACTCCTAACTGTCCTTGGGATAGCTATAATGCAAACACCTCCTCTAGGGAGCCTGTACCAATGTTCTCCCATCCTTTCCCAGAACCATTTGGACGTATCTCTGATATAGTGATGATCACACTTCATGATACTTATGGTCATCTGCTCTGAACTAGAAAATTCTGAGGGGAGGAACTGATTTTGCATGTGAAATGTGAGTCAGCATCACTGAGACCTTCTAAGGTAGCTTTCAAATATTTTGAGATTCAACAATAAAATTTAAGAAAGTATATTTTAAAAGAACTATCCATAACATCGCTGAGTACATTAGAATTCGTCTGCTTCTCAGGTGGCACTATGGTAGAGAGCCCACCTGTCAATGCAGGAGACACAGGAGAAGACTTGGGTATGATCGCTAGGTTGGGAAGATCCTCTGGAGGAGGGCCTGGCAACCCACTCCAGAAATCCTGCCTGGAGAATCCCCATGGACAGAGAAGCCTGGCAGGCTACAGTCCCTGGGGTCACAAACAGCCTGCACACACACACACACACATCTGCTGGACAGAATGTTATCTAGCCATTAAGACAATTCTGAGATAGTTCTGTGGCTTTTTTTTTTTTTTTTGGAGATAGTTTTAACAGCTAAAAATCCCTTCTTTGTAAATCAAAATAAAAACAGAATTCAAATCTGTACATGAACACTTACTTTATAATTATGAAAAAGTGCACATAGCGAAGATACAGAAGGAACACCACAAAATTCTATTGCTTTCGTCTGATTACATTATGGGTATTTTTTTACCTAGTTTACAATTTTTCATCAATCAAGAATAATGAGTAAATATGAAAAATTTAAAAAGAGACTGCCAAGGGGCCTCATAGTACGACCACAACTTCCTGGAAGCAGGAAGCTTCAAACAGCAACACAGCTCTGTAGGCTGGCACAGGTGTCTGTGAGCTTCTGGGCTCAGGGATGAGCTCACGATCACCGGACCAGCCCAGGGCTGGCCAAGAAAGCACTTGCTCCAAATACAGTTCACTAACAGTACCCCACAAATCCTTGGGATCTCTTGAAAATAGGCCCTTCTAATAAACAGTGGCCAGACTAACGCTCGCAGATCCCTCCAGCACTAAAAATCAATTAGCTACAGGCACGGAAAGGTCAAAACAAGCAAAGTGAGTCATCAAGAGACTCTCTCATCTCAGTTTGCAGTTCTGATGCCAGCTAGGGTGGGAACTGAAGAGCAGAAAGGGAGGAAAACACGAAAAGGAAGATTCAAAATGAAAGACGTTTTCCACTTTCACTTGAGAACATCAACCGCCTTCTTTGTTACGGTTTCAGTCCCTGATCAACTTCAAAGTTCCCCTTTCCACCACCAGGTTGAAAGTATTGTATGCTAACTTTGAATTTTCATATAAAAGTACATAAAGTTAAGTACAAATCCCCTCATTTTCCTAAGTCTACTTTCTAGAAGTAACTGCTGTATGTTTGTTTGAGATCTTTCTGAACCTTTTCTATGCATCTAACATTCACAGAAAACACATCTCTTTTTACTCAACATGTCTCTCCATGTTGTAAGACTCATTCTTAAAAAGAATAAGAATTTATGGAAGTACAATGCACATCACATGAAATTAACCACTTTTACAGTGAACAATTCAGTGGACTTTACTATATTCACAGTGCATGCAACCACCACCTCTAGTTTGAAAACATTTTCATCACCTTGAAGTCACCCAATCTTTTTTTTAAACTGAGGTACAGTTGGTTTACAATATTGTATTAGCTTCAGGTATACAACATAGTAATTCAAAATGTTATAGATCAGACTTCATTTATAGTTATTATAAAATATTGGGTATATTCTCTGTGCTACACAATATATCCCTGTAGCTTATTTATTTTATATAGTTTGTACCTCTTAAGTCACCCATTCTTTTTAATGGCTACAGTGTTAGTGTCCCATAATCTGGATAAACCACATGGATTTAATCAACCTACAACTGATGGACATTAAAACTGTTTCCAGTGTCTGGCTATTATAAAAATGGACTCAGTGAATATCCTTTAGGTATCTGTTCTGGTATTTCTGTAAGGCAGATTCCTTAAATAGAACTCCTTGGTCTGAGAAGTAGTCACTTCTTAATGTTTGATATGTACTGCCAAACTGACTTTCAAGCAGTCTGTTCAACTTGACAGTCCATATTCCTTTCCTACACACTCCATCAACATGATTTATTATCAATCTGACAGGGAAAAAATACACCTTAATTTCAGTTTCATGTTCTGAACATAGGATTGGACATATTTTTATGTTTTTATTGAAAAATTTCCCAGAGTTGGAGATTTTCTACTATTGCAGTTGTGGGGGAAAAAACAGACAGGTGAACTATATATACTAGGTGAGTCCTATCTCTTAAGAATTCCTGGCGCTGTGTTTCCTTAGTACCTGACTGCTAGGCTCGNGGGGTCGCAAAGAGTCGGACACGACTGAGCAACTGAACTGAACTGAAGTGGGTGTCTAGAAAAAAATGGAGTAATATAGCTTCCTCAGAGTTCTAGTGAGGATTCTTTTATGTTAATATTCTTTTTTACAAATGAAGCTTTAGGATAAAAAAGTCCATTCAGCAACATCTGTGGGAAATAAATAATAAGCCAGAGACCATATTTAGAAATGCGATCAGAAAAGAAGGCTAGTGTTTAAATTAGGGCTTGTTTAAGCTTGTGCAACATAAAGTTGTTCTAGAATTCTGGTCATAGGGAAATACATATATACATTATGTTTATCTAACATATATATCTAACTAGGCAATATGACCTCTTCCCATAGCAAGCCAAAATCATTATGGGAAGGAAACCTTCATTGTATTTATTTATTTTTAATTTTATAATATTTAATTATATAATATAACTACATGAATTTTTGTAAATTGAATGTAATATCTTTGATATAATTTCTCATATTAAAAAAGAGAGCTGTGGTACACATACATGATGGATATTACTCAGCCATTAAAAAGAATACATTTGAATCAGTTCTAATGAGATGGATGAAACTGGAGCCAATTATACAGAGTGAAGTAAGCCAGAAAGAAAAGCACCAATACAGTATACTAACTCATATATATGGAATTTAGAAACATGGTAATGATAACCCTGTATGCGAGACAGCAAAAGAGACACAGATGTATAGAATGGACTTTTGGACTTTGAGAGAGAGGGAGAGGGTGGGAAGATTTGGGAGAATGGCACTGAAACATGTATACTATCATGTAAGAAACAAATTGTCAGTCTATGTTTGATACAGGATACAGGATGCTTGGGACTGCTGCATGGGGATGATCCAGAGTGGATATGGGATGGGAGGTGGGAGGGGGGGGTTCAAGACTGGGAACTCATGTACANTGGCTGAGCGCCAAAGAATTGATGCGTTTAAACTGTGGTGTTGGAGAAGACTCTTGAGAGTCCCTTGGACTGCAAGAAGATCCAACCCGTCCATTCTGAAGGAGATCAGCCCTGGGATTTCTTTGGAAGGAATGATGCTACAGCTGAAACTCCAGTACTTTGGCCCCCTCATGTGAAGTGTTGACTCATTGGAAAAGACTTTGATGCTGGGAGGGATTGGGGGCAGGAGGAGAAGGGGGTGACAGAGGATGAGATGGCTGGATGGCATCACTGACTCGATGGGCGTGAGTCTGAGTGAACTCTGGGAGTTGGTGATGGACAGGGAGGCCTGGCGTGCTGCGAATCATGGGGTCGCAAAGAGTCGGACACGACTGAGCAACTGAACTGAACTGAAGTGGGTGTCTAGAAAAAAATGGAGTAATATAGCTTCCTCAGAGTTCTAGTGAGGATTCTTTTATGTTAATATTCTTTTTTACAAATGAAGCTTTAGGATAAAAAAGTCCATTCAGCAACATCTGTGGGAAATAAATAATAAGCCAGAGACCATATTTAGAAATGCGATCAGAAAAGAAGGCTAGTGTTTAAATTAGGGCTTGTTTAAGCTTGTGCAACATAAAGTTGTTCTAGAATTCTGGTCATAGGGAAATACATATATACATTATGTTTATCTAACTTATATATCTAACTAGGCAATATGACCTCTTCCCATAGCAAGCCAAAATCATTATGGGAAGGAAACCTTCATTGTATTTATTTATTTTTAATTTTATAATATTTAATTATATAATATAACTACATGAATTTTTATAAATTGAATGTAATATCTTTGATATAATTTCTCATATTAAAAAAGAGAGCTGTGGTACACATACATGATGGATATTACTCAGCCATTAAAAAGAATACATTTGAATCAGTTCTAATGAGATGGATGAAACTGGAGCCAATTATACAGAGTGAAGTAAGCCAGAAAGAAAAGCACCAATACAGTATACTAACTCATATATATGGAATTTAAAAACATGGTAATGATAACCCTGTATGCGAGACAGCAAAAGAGACACAGATGTATAGAATGGACTTTTGGACTTTGAGAGAGAGGGAGAGGGTGGGAAGATTTGGGAGAATGGCACTGAAACATGTATACTATCATGTAAGAAACAAATTGTCAGTCTATGTTTGATACAGGATACAGGATGCTTGGGACTGCTGCATGGGGATGATCCAGAGTGGATATGGGATGGGAGGTGGGAGGGGGGGGTTCAAGACTGGGAACTCATGTACACCTGAGATGGAAAAAAATAAAAAAATTTTAAAATAAAAAATAAATAAAAATAGTTTTGTTTGATAAAAAAAATAATAATAAATGAAAAAGAGTTCCATAGTTATTTCTGTGTAAATTCTCCATGAGAACTTTTTCTCCTAAACAACATATACATTCTTGAATATATTGATTTGTACTTTCCTATTAAACTTATATGCAAGTATTAGATCATTTATTTTTTAATTTTTAAAAATTAGAGTGTAATAGCTCTGCAAGGTTGTATTAGTTTCTGCTGTATAACAACTTGAATCAGCTATAAGTAAATATATATCCTCCCCACTCCTGCCACCTATCACACCCTTCTAGGTCATCACAGAGCACTAAGCTGAGCTCCCTGTGTTATACAGCAGCTTCTCACTAGCTATCTATTTTATACATTCATTATATTTAAACAGTTGGAATGTGTGAAATTAAGATTTTGAAAGGCAATATGTGGGAATAAACATTAAAATAAGAGGAGGAGGAGCTACTATTTCAAACTTAAGTCTTCCAATTGTGTCTGACTCTTTGTGACCCCTTGGACTGTATAGCCCACCAGGCTCCTCTGTCCATGGAATTCTCCAGGCAAGAATACTGGGGTGGGTTGCCATTTCCTCCTCCAAGGGATCTTCCCAACCCAGGGATCAAACTTGTGTCTCCTGCATTGACAGGTGGATTCTTTACCCCTGAGCCATCTGGGAAGCCCCAAGTGTTTCTATACATTATATCATATAATACTCAAGAGGAGCTTCAAGGATAATATCTCCATTTTACATGTGAAGTTTGGAGGGATCAATAATATTCTTAAGATCATGGACTAAAAATAGGGATTTATTGCAGAAATCTTAGCAAAGATCCAAATCTGTGGTGCTGGGATGGTAAAGTCTAGGCAACCCAGAGCCCTGATGGGATAAACAGTTGATGAAAATATGTGTACTCTGACCTTCGCTCTTGCTCATTTACTGCTTTCCCTCAGTGCTGCTATTTACTTTCTGAGTGTACAGATAAAATCTTTGGCCAAAGAAATTCTTCAAAGTTGGTGGAGAAAAGGTCCAGTATTCAGAATAAGTAACTGAATAAGTATTCAGTGTTCAGATAAGTAACTCTTACTTATCAACAACTTATGAACTTATCAACAGTCAACAATAAAGAGACAAAAAGCCCAATTAAAAATGGGCAAATAATTTTGAATAGATAGTTGTCCAAAGAAGACTGACAAATGCCAATAAGCAAATGAAAAGATGCTCACCATCATTAGTCACCAGGGAAATTCAAGTCAAAATCATAATGAGATACTTCTTTGTACCCATTAGGGATGTGGAGAAATTGAAACCCTTATTCATTTTGCTGATGGAAATGTAGACTGGTATAGCCACTGTGGAAAAGTTTGTCAGTTCCTTAAAAAGCTAAACAGTTTTATCACCTGACCCAATCATTTGACTCCAAGTTATATACTCAGAACTGAGAACATGAGTGAGTGAGTGAAAGTCACTCAGTTGTGTCTGACTGTTTGTGACCCTATGGACTGTAGTTTGCCAGGCCCCTTTGTCCATGGAATTCTCCAGGCCAGAATACTGGAGTGGGTAGCTTTTCCCTTCTCCAGCGGGTCTTCCCAAGCCAGGGATCGAAGCCAGGTCTCCTGTATTGCAGGCAAATTCTTTATAGTTTGAGGCATAAGGAAAGCCCAAGAATACTGGAGTGGGTAGCCTATCCCTTCTCCAGGGGATCTTCCTGACCTAGGAATTGAATCAAGGTCTCCTGCATTGCAGGAGGATTCTTTACCAGCTGAGCTACCAGGGAAGCTCCACTGAAAACATATGTTCACACAAAACCTTGTACGTGAATTAAAAAAAACTATTTATTTATTTGGATGGGTCGAGTTATAGTTGTGGCACATGGGCCTAGCTGCTCCAAGGCATGTGGAATCGTCACCAACCAGGGATCAAACCTTCCTTCCTTGCATAGCAAGGCAGTTTCTTAACCACTGGACCACCTGGGAAGCCCCTACATGAATGTTTATAGCAGTATTATTTTTAATAGCCCCACAGGTAGAAACTCAAATATATGTATCAACTAATGAATGGATGAAAAAATGTGGTATGCCTATGCAATAGAATATATTCCACCATAAAAAGGAAGAGGGATTGATATCTGCCACAATGTGGATGAACCTTGAAAACATTATGCTAAGTGAAAGAAACCAGTTTTAAAAGGCTACTTATTCTCTGATTCCTTTTATATGATCTATCCAGGATAGGAAATTCATGGAGACAGAAAACAGAGCAGTGGGCAAAAGAAGGAAGTGGAAAACGATGGCTTATGGGTATGGGTACTCTTTTGGGGGTAATGAAAATGTTCTTAAATTAGATAGTGGTAATAGTTTGCACATTCTCCTGAATATACTAAAGACTAAATAATTGTCCTAAAGGAAATCAGTCCTGAAAATTCACTGGAAGGACTGATGCTGAAGCTGAAACTCCAATACTTTGGCCACCTGATGCGAAGAACTGTCTCATTGGAGAAGACCCTAATGCTGGGAAAGATTGAAGGCGGGAGGAGAAGGGGACGACAGAGGATGAGATGGTTGGATGGCATCACCGACTTGATGGACATGAATTTGAGCAAGCTGAACTAAATGAATTTTACACTTTAAAAGGATGGATTTGATGGCATATTAAAAATAAATAAATAAAATATTTAAACCCCCAGATAGAAAAATTCATAAGACCAAAGTCTGGTTTTTTTTTACTAGATAAAAGAGATTGATCAGTTCAGTTCAGTCACTCAGCCATGTCCAACTGTTTGTGATCCCATGGACTGCAGCACACCAGGTCTCCTTGTCCATCACCAACTCCCTGAGCTTACTCAAACTCATGTCCATTAAGTCAGTGATGTCATCCAACCATCTCATCCTCTGTCATCCCCTTCTCCTCCTGCCNGAGATTGATCAGTTCAGTTCAGTCACTCAGCCATGTCCAACTGTTTGTGATCCCATGGACTGCAGCACACCAGGTCTCCTTGTCCATCACCAACTCCATGAGCTTACTCAAACTCATGTCCATTAAGTCAGTGATGTCATCCAACCATCTCATCCTCTGTCATCCCCTTCTCCTCCTGCCTTCAATCTTTCCCAGCATCAGCATCTTTTCCAATGAGTTCTTCGCATCAGGTGGGCAAAGCATTGGAGCTTCAACTTCGGTATCAGTCCTTGCAATGAATATTCAGGACTGATTTCCCTTAGGATTGACTGGTTTGATCTTCTTGCAGTCCAAGGGACTCTCAAGAGTCTTCTCCAACACCACAGTTCAAAAGCATCAATTCTTCATGGTGCTCAGCTTTCTTTATAGTCCACCTCTCACATCCATTCATGACTACTGGAAAAACTATAGCCTTGACTAGACGGACCTCTGTTGACAAAGTAATGTCTTTGCTTTTTAATATGCTATCTAGATTAGTCATAGCTTTTCTTCCAAGGAGTAAGCGTCTTTTAATTTCATGACTGCAATCACCAACTGCAGTGATCTTGGAGCCGCAAAAAATAAAGTCTCTCCGTGTTCCCATTGTTTCACCACCTATTTTCCATGAAGTGGTAGGACCGGATACCATGATCTTAGTTTTCTAAATGTTGAATTTTTCACTTTTTCACTCTCCTTTTTCACTTTCATCAAGAGGCTCTTTAGTGCTTTGTTTTCTGCCATAAGGATGGCACCATCTGCCTATCTGAGGTTATTAATACCTCTCCCGGCAATCTTGATTCCAGCTTGTGCTTCATCCAGCCCGGCATTTTGCATGTATTCTACATATAAGTTAAATAAGCAAGATGACAATATGCAGCCTTGATGTACTCCTTTCCTGATTTGGAACCAACCTGTTGTTCCATGTCCAGTTCTAACTGTTGCTTCCTGACCTACATACAGATTTCTCAGGAGGCAGGTAAGGTGGTCTGGTATCCCATCTCTTGAAAAATTTTCCAGTTTGTCGTGATCTACAGTCAAAGGCTTTGGCATAGTCAATAAAGCAGAATTATATATATATTTTTCCTGCAACTCTCTTGCTTTTTCAATGATCCAACGGATGTCGGCAATTTGATCTCTGGTTCCTCTGCCTTTTCTAAGTCCAGCTTGAACATCTGGAATTTCATGGTTCACATACTGTTGAAGCCTGGTTTGGAGGATTTTGAGCATTACNTCAGGTGGGCAAAGCATTGGAGCTTCCTGCAACTCTCTTGCTTTTTCAATGATCCAACGGATGTCGGCAATTTGATCTCTGGTTCCTCTGCCTTTTCTAAGTCCAGCTTGAACATCTGGAATTTCATGGTTCACATACTGTTGAAGCCTGGTTTGGAGGATTTTGAGCATTACTTTGCTAGTGTGTGAGATGAGTGCAATTGTGCTATAGCTAGAACATTCTTTGGCATTGCTTTTCTTTGGGATTGAAATGAAAACCGACCTTTTCCAGTCCTGGCCACTGCTGAGTTTTCCAGATTTGCTTGCATATTGAGTGCAACACTTTCACAGCATCATCTTTTAGGATTTGAAATAGCTCAACTGGAATTCCATCACTTCCGCTAGCTTTGTTCCTAGTGATGCTTCCTAAGGCCCACTTGACTTCGCATTCCAGGATGTCTGGCTCTAGGTGAGTGATCACACCATTGTGGTTATCTGGGTCATGAAGATCTTTTTTGTATAGTTCTTCTGTGTATTCTTGCCACCTCTTCTTAATATCTTCTGCTTCTGTTAGGTCCATCCTATTTCTGTCCTTTATTGAGCCCATCTTTTCATGAAATGTTCCCTTGATATGTCTAATTTTCTTGAAGAGATCTCTAGTCTTTCCCATTCTCTTCATAGAGATTGATAAACTCTAACAAATGTATTGGGGGAAAAGAAATTAAATAAAATTAAATAAGATACAGAAAGAGAATGACCAAATAAATAGATACAACAGAAATATAAAAAAATAACAAAAAGTTACAGAAACACCTCACAATAATATTAACTTGGTATATCAGGATTGAAGATGTATCCTGCCTGTGTTCTCAATGGCTGTGGTCTTTAGTTTTCATCTTTTCTGGGAGGTCTGTGGTGAGAATGTGAAGGTGGGGTTGGGAGGCAACAGCAAACAATCTATTAAGAGACCTCAAAGTGAGCAGGAGTCTGGTGGCGTAAATCTGCAGCATTGGACCACCAGCAAGCTGGGGAATTCGTGGAATTTCTGCCAGTGACCTGCAGGTTTTGGCTAATTTGTCTTAGAATTGTTGCAATCTATAATGAAGCCACTAGATGGCATCACAGGGCAGCTAGCCAGGGTAAACCTGTGGTGTTGCAGTTCCTAGCCCCTGGTTGTAAAAGTTCATCCTGAACATTTCATTAGTTTCACAATTAAATATCTCTTCATTTACATGACTAATTTTTAAAGTTAATTAATTTATTTTAATTGGAGGCTACTTACTTTACAATATTGTGGTTTTTGCCATACATTGACATGAATCAGCCACAGGTGTACATGTGTCCCCCTTCCCACATCCCCCGCCCACCTCCCTCCCCACCCCATCCCTCTGGGTTGTTCCAGTGCACCAGCTTTGAGTGCCCTGTTTCATGTATCTAACTTGGACTATATCAAACTTTACGTGACTAATTTTTAATGTTTCCATTATACTTATGGCTTTTTCTCTGCTATGAATAACTATATGTGAGTGAACTTAAAAAGCAGGTGAAGTGGATACATTTCTTGAAAAATAGAAGATGTCACAATTTGCACAAATTTAATAGAAAATTTAAAGAGAATCATAAATAAATATGAAATAAACTGAAATGGAATTTAATGGCTTCCCCTCTCTGGAACTCTAAGCTCAAAACTATTTTTCAGGTAAAGTCTAAGAAACTTCCAAGAGACAGTTGTTTTCTAACATACACTGGTTGTTCCAGACAATGAAGGAGGATAAAGCTGCCTGGCTCATTTTATGAACCCAGGGTAAGAAATAAGATTCACACTGTGTATGTGTGTATGTGAGTGCACCCTCTGCTGGGGAATGTGACTCTCTCAGTGCCAGGGAGACACTGGAGCCTGGCCTTTGCCTATTTAGTCCAAAGATGTGCCACAAAGATGCCAGGTCCTTCTCTCTCTCTTCTTCCCCAACCTCTCCAGCAGACAAGAGCTCCATGTACTCAGGATGGGAGACCTCAGCTGGTACGTAGGGACTGTCACACCAGGACCTCCTGAGTAGAGGACACTTGCAGAGAGAAGGGGGCAGCACTTTTCCTTCCTAGGGTAGCTGGGTCAGAAAGTCTTTCCTTTGTCTGAGCTGAAATCTGCTTTGTTGGGGGCACTCCCTGAGTATATGATCTGCTTGAGTACCTCAGTTGGGACAGTGAATAGCAACTAGCAGGGAAAAAACAAGGTCTTCAGGTCTGTGGTGTTGCAGTTACAGACCAAGTTCCAGGAAGATACTGGTTACCACACACTGGGGACCTGAAGCAGATAGAGGACAGACCAGGAGAGTGAAGGGTCTTGAGTGGAGTGGCCCATGGCAGCTGGGTTAGTTGTTCTGCATACAACTGCTGTTGCTGGGTAGCACAGGATAAGAATGGTGCTGAGAAAATCCCATATTAACCAGAAGCTTATCAGTTATACTGACAACATTTTGTAAAATATTTATTTGGCTGCCTAATTTATTTATTTATTGGGCTTCCCTGGTGGCTCACACAGTTAAGAATCTGCCTGCAATGCAGGAGACCCGGGTTCGATCCCTGGTTCAGGAAGATCCCCTAGAGAAGGGAGCGGCAGCTCACTCCAGTACTATTTCCTGGGAAATCCATGGACAGAGGAATCTGGTGGGCTACAGTCCGTTGGGCTGCAAAGAGTCAGAAGCCACTGAGCATGCCCTGCACCACCCGGTCTTACTCGCAGCCCATGGGATCTTTAATCTTCCTTGTGGCATGCAAGATCTTTAGCTGTGGCATGTGGGGCCTTAGTTCCCTCACCAGAGAGTGCACTCTGGCCCCCTGCATTGGGAGCAAGGAGTCTTAGGGAAGTCCCTAAGATACTAGGAAAGTCCCTGATATCATTTGTTTATCAGTCTGTATATAGGAACTTCTGAAAGACAGACTGTATGTAGGAATTAATTTATCCAAGATTATGCACGTGCTCTATGGGGAAAATTTTTTTAATGTAAATAAAGAGCACAGAAGATGATCTGAATAAATGGAGAAACATTTCATGCTCTTGGATGAAATGAGTAATATAATGAAGATGGCAATTTTTCCTAAATTATGTATAATTTCCATTCAATCCTGATTAAAATTCCATTTGGATTTTTGGATGAATTTGATAGCCTCTACTTAAAAATTTAGTAGAAATTTCATAAAGAAAGCTGAGCACTGAAGAATTGATGCTTTTGAACTGTGGGATTGAAGACTCATGAGGGTCTGTTGGACAGCAAGAAGATCAAACCAGTCAATCCTAAGGGAACTCAGTCCTGAATATTCATTCGGACTGATGCTGAAGCTCCAAAACTTTGGCCACTTGATGCAAACAACTGACTCATTGGAAAAGATCCTAATGCTCGGAAAGATTGAAGGCAGGAGAAGAAGGGGATGACAGAGGATGAGATGGTTGGATGGCATCACCTACTCAATGGACATGGGTTTGAGCAAGCTCCAGGAGTTGGTGATGGACAGGGAAGCCTGGTGTGCTGCAGTCAATGGGGTCACAAAGAGTCAGACACGACTGAGCAACTGAACGGAATTTGAAAATTTATACAGAATAATAAAAATGCACAAATAGTAAGCCAATGTCTTTTTAAAAATTGTAGTAAACACATCAGATCGTTGTTCCTGACAAATGTACAGTACAATAATGCTAACTATAAGCAGAATGTTATACAGCAGGTCTCCAGAACTTTTCTATTATAAGCCAAGCTTGCAGAGGAAAACTGAATATAACATTTCCTGGCAGATACTGAGACAGGCTACCAAGCCATGGTAATGAAAACAGTGCGATATTGGTACAAGGCCAGGCAAACTGATCAGTGGAACAGAACAGAGAGTTCCACAGATTCATGTATTGATTGGAAGTTAATATATTGTAAAGGTGGTACCACANAGCTTGCAGAGGAAAACTGAATATAACATTTCCTGGCAGATACTGAGACAGGCTACCAAGCCATGGTAATGAAAACAGTGCAATATTGGTACAAGGCCAGGCAAATTGATCAGTGGAACAGAACAGAGAGTTCCACAGATTCATGTATTGATTGGAAGTTAATATATTGTAAAGGTGGCACCACATGTCAATGGGAAAAGGAAAGATTATATATTAGACACTGCTGCATTTTATTAGAACAGGCTCATTACACAGAGAATAGTGTTGATTTTGTCAAACATCATATACAAAGGCAGATTCCAGATGACTAAAAGACCTAAATGTAAAAGTTTAAACTGTACAATTATTAGAAGAAAATGTAGAACTTCTTTGTGACCTTAAGGTGGGGATTTATTAATGAAAAGCTCAAATGTGAAATCTTTAGGAAGAAAAGTTGATTTTGTTTATCTCTAAGCAATGTTATTACAAAGATTAGAATGTTAACAGACTATGAATCAAGTTCTAATACCAACAAGGGGCTGATGTCTGAAAACTACTGCAAATTAACAAGAAAAATGTATAATTTCTAGTGGAAAATAGTTACATATAAGAAAAGAAAATTTATAGAATAAATCCAGAGTTTTAGAAGAACATATGGAGATAGAAGAGTATATGTTGTCTATAAAGGAGGAGAGAAATGCTGGTGGGCCATGGGGACTTAAAATATACACATGAATAANTACTGCAAATTAACAAGAAAAACGTATAATCTCTAGTGGAAAATGGTTACATATAGGAAAAGAAAATTTATAGAATAAATCCAAAATTTTAGAAGAACATATGCAGATAGAAGGGTATATGTTGTCTATAAAGGAGGAGAGAAATGCTGGTGGGCCATGGGGACTTAAAATATACACATGAATAAACTGTGGAGTACATTAATAATTAAGAGAGGAGTCTGTGGATCAATGAACTGAGCCCCACCAACTGAGGCATGTCATCACCTTCTTCTTTGAAGGAGACCCAAAAAGAAAAGGAAAGCAATATAATTGAAGGTATCTGTCTCGTTAAAGCTTGGAACCCTCCCCTTCTTTCTAATGTTATCCCTTGAGGCCCTGTAAACATCTTCCTGTTAATTAGGTAACTTCAGAAGCTGTCTTGATGATTATCTGAAGTGATGTATGTAGGGCACCCGGCACAGAGTATATCCTCAAATGCAGTTTCCTGGTCCTTACTTGAGTATTTTCTTTTTCATCGGCTTTTCCCCTAACAATTCTTCGTTTAACACTTAAAAATCTTTCACCGTTGGCTTCATTCTTCTCTGGTTTTCTCTATCACACTCCATCACTCTATCACACTCTATCTAAATGTGGTCATTTTAGTTTTTTCCTACAGGTGTGTCTCCCTTCTGGAGATCTCATGTCTGATGTAGTCTGGGAGAGCATAAGCCGCCTCACCCTGATGGCTCAGGTGGAGTCCCCTCCAGCCCTCCATCCCCACTCCAGAATCTGTCAAGTAACTTCTGCTGCCAGCAACCTTTCTTTCCCATCCCCTCTTTGTGTCGTACTTTTTCAGCCCCACAAAGAGAGGTTGCCTGTTGAATTTCATTTCATTAAATTTGCTCTCAGCCTGTCAATTGTGCTTTCAAACAAGGTCTCCAGCTTTGTATCATTCTGGAATTTGATATGTATATTGGGTGGATTTCCATGGTGCTGTGGGCAGAGCTAGGCCAAATTGAGGGATGGTCCAAAAAGCAGGTTTAACTTCAACATAGGGAAGATTTGAAAAATCAGAGCTGTCTCAATATGAAATGGGTTTTCCTGGAAAGTAGTGAATTCATCATCAGTGGGGGTGTTCCAAGTGTGGTCGCTTGATCAAGGCAGGGCTGGTGGAGTCCTGAGGATCTTGATTCTCCTGTCACATTAGAATCATCTG
>SJYA01005010.1:5186-28610 GCA_006410615.1 Neotragus moschatus
AGCTTAGATTGCTTTAAATAAATATTAAATAAAAATCAAATAATAAATATTAAAATTAATAAAGATTAGTTTGTTAAATATTAAAATATTAAATATTAAATAAGTCTTCTTTTCTTTAATCAAGGGCTTATAGCAGAAAAAAAAAATTCCCTCCAAGCACTGACTTAGCTGCAACCCACAGATTTTGATACACTGTATTTTCATTTTTACTTATTTCAAAATATTTTCTAAGTTCTTAGAAGATTTATTCTGTGACTCATGAGTTATTTAGAAGTGTTTTTACTTAATTTGAAAATACCTGTGAATTTTCCAGACATGTTTCTGTTTCTAGTTCAATTTTCTTGTGGTTAAAAAACATACTTTGTACTATTTCAATCTTTTAAATATATTGAGATTTATTTTATGGCACCAAATATAGTCTATGCTGGTGAATATCTCATGTGTACCTGAAAGGAGTATGAATTCTGCAGGCCTTTAAGTGGAAAGTTTTATAATCTAATCCTATATCAATTAGACCAAGGTGATTGATGTTATTCTTCTGACGTTCTATTTATTCCATTAGTTACTGAGAAAGGAAGTTGAAATCTCCATGCACATAGACATGCTTGCATACAAACATACATATGATCATCTTCCATATTCATGGCTCCAAAACTGAGGAGTCAACCAACCATGGATCAAAAATTCTCACTTAAAGAATTTCTGATGCAAAACCCTGAACATAACACCCACGGATAAGGAGGACCACCATTTTACACAAGGGACCTGAACATCTGCAGACTTTCGTATCTGTGGGTGTTCTAGAAGCCGGTTCCTACAGATACTGAGGGACAACTGTACATACCACACACAAACATATACACAGCGTGATGATCAAAATGAAATGCAAATTATATTTTAAGCTTTTTTTCTCACATTTTGAAAGCACTGAAGTTTCACTATAGAGAAATATTTAAATTCAATGAAGCAATCAACCCACCACCCAAGTTGGTTTGACTCTTTATTCTCCTCTGAATGAAAACATACCTAAAGTGTATCAATATGCCAGGTTTCCTGGCCCTATCCACCACCTCAGATCCACAGCCAAAGAACAGGTTGGAGGGTCTGGCTTTTTGCCCAGTCTTTAGAGATCATCAGACATTCACTTTTCACAGTTTTACTAAACTGAGATAAAATCTCTTCTAAAATTCCTGGCTTTGTGATACTATCTAGATCTCTAAACCCTTTTCCAAGCTTATGAATCTTAAGAATTATTTTTCTTCCTATAAGACACCCGTGTAAACTGAGTGTAGCTCCTATATGATAAGATTCTGCCATCTAAAATTATATTTTATCACTATATAAATAGTAAATAATATTAAAGATAGTATCAAAATAGAATTTAAAGCAAATGATAAAATTTAAGTTCAATATAAATATATACATGATTAAATCAAGCCTAAGAAGAAATGCAATATCTAAGTTCACACATTCAGTGTGCCTACTATGTGTTGGGCACTATTCCTGGTACTGAGAACAAAGCCATGAACAGAGAAGAAAGAGGCCCTATAACCATACGATGGGGTGGTGGGGACACACAAACAATAAACATAAAACATATATAATGTAGAGGGTGAAAACTATGATGGAGGAACATAAAGCATAACAAGAGAGAGAGACACAAGTAGTGTGATTAATACTTGTATGGTCAGAGAAGTCCTCACTAACAAGACAACAGGAGACAATAAATCATATGGATATAGTGGAGGAATATTTCAGGCTAAGGAAGAGCAAACACTTACTGGGACAGGAATGATTGTGGACATGTTTGAGTAAACACAAACAGGAGACTTCAGTTCGATTTCTGGGACGGGAAGATCCACTGGAGAAGGGATAGGCTACCCACTCCAGTATTCTTGGACTTCCCTTGTGGTTCAGCTGGTAAAGAATCTGCCTGCAATGCGGGAGACTTAGGTTAGATCCCTGGGCTGGGAAGATCCCCTGGAGAAAGGAAAGGCTACCCACTCCAGAATTCTGGCCTGGAGAATTCCACGGGCTGTATAGTCCATGGGGTCACAAAGAGTCTGACATGACTGAGTGACTTTCACTTTCACTGTGAGTAAATCCAAAGAGGCATAAGGCTTGCTAATTTGAAAGGTACAATGAACCAAAAGACGCTTACTCCTTGGAAGAAAAGTTATGACCAACCTAGACAGCATATTCAAAAGCAGAGACNAGAGTGAAAAAGTTGGCTTAAGGCTCAACATTTGGAAAACAAAGATCATGGCATCCAGTCCCATTACTTCATGGGAAATAGACGGGGAAACAGTGGAAACAGTGTCAGACTTTATATTTCTGGGCTCCAAAATCACTGCAGATGGTGACTGCAGCCATGAAATCAAAGGACGCTTACTCTTTGGAAGAAAAGTTATGTCCAACCTAGACAGCATATTCAAAAGCAGAGACATTACTTTGCCGACTAAGGTCCGTCTAGTCAAGGCTATGGTTTTTCCAGTAGTCATGTATGGATGCGAGAGTTGGACTGTGAAGAAGGCTGAGCGCCGAAGAATCGATGCTTTTGAACTGTGGTGTTGGAGAAGACTCTTGAGAGTCCCTTGGACTGCAAGGAGATCCAACCAGTCCATTCTGAAGGAGATCGGCCCTGGGATTTCTTTGGAAGGAATGATGCTTTAGCTGAAACTCCAGTACTTTGGCCACCTCATGCGAAGAGTTGACTCATTGGAAAAGACTTTGATGCTGGGAGGGATTGGGGGCAGGAGAAGAAGGGGACAACCGAGGATGAGATGGCTGGATGGCATCACTGACTCGATGGGCGTGAGTCTGAGTGAACTCCGCGATTTGGTGATGGACAGGGAGGCCTGGCGTGCTGCGATTCATGGGGTCGCAAAGAGTCGGACAGGACTGAGCGACTGAACTGATGTTTAGTTCAGCTTCAAGCCAAAACACCACCTACTCAAGAGTATGGTCTCTCTACCAACCAAGCAAGAGTCCTTGTCTCCCAGGAGGATCTGAGTGAAAAGATCTGAAAGGAGTCCTGGCTTCTCTGTTGGCCTGTGTCTTCTGAGGCTCCGGGGAGCATTGTAGGGGCTGAGTGGGCTGCAGTGGTGAATGTCCATTGGCCACACCATGGGGCTCTCCTCTCTTTAGAAATGAAAACAGGAACCCCCCATGGACACCCCATCCTCCCCTCTAACTCGCCTCTCTGCACTGACGTTTCGAAATGAAGATCTGCATCTCCTGCCCGTTTCCTGGTCTCCCACCTCCTGCCCAGCCCAGGCCACCGTGATTCCTCGCTGGTCACTGTCAGGCCAGCAGTGACCTCTGCGTCTCCAGTCCGGTGTGCTTCTCTGAGTCCTTCTCGAATGTCACAGCAGTGAGGGAACAGCTGCCCCTTCTGCAAACATGCCTTAACTCCCAGTGACCTCACACACTCCTGGTTTCCTTCCCACCCTCCTGAGCCTCCACCATGGTCTCCTTTGCTGACTGTCTTTCTACCACTTCTTGCTCAAATGGTGAGGTCCCCCCAGGCCCAGTCAGTCCTAGGCTTGCCCCTGCCTTCCCCTGCAGCCCCAAGGATCAGTCATCATTTCTAAGCCACTGACTCCCTAAAGTAGGTCTGTAACCCAGGCCTCTGTGCTCCAAACACCAACCTGCATCTGCACAGCATCGCCTCCGCCACGTCTCCGGAAAACAGGACCTTGTAAAAGTCCATCCTCTCCGCCTTTCCCTGTCCCTGCTGCTGACGAGCCCTGGCGCACTCTTCTTGTTCCCTTCCCTTGCCTTCGAGCACACGAGTGTTCACCATATCCTCCTGAATCTTCCTCCCGGTTCAGCCCTCTTTCACCCTTGACTCCACTCCACCACTCCCAGCTGCAACAGGCCCCCGTCTGGGGCCAGAAAGAGCCAGCTTCCTGACACCCTCCACTGTGGGAACCTGTCCATCCACCCTTCACACGCAGCCGAGAGGGCTTGTTTTTACAGAGAGAAGGTGGGGCGTGTTCCTCCAATGCTTAAAGACCTTCAGTGGCCTTCCTTCCAGGGATCCTCCAGGCTTCCTCGCTGGATGCCCCTGCCCGCCACCTTGGGCTGTCCCTCACAGCACTTCCCTGCCTGCATCCTTCTGAATATCTGAATACATCCGCCCCTTTCAGATGCCCCAGAGTACATTTCCTGCTGCCAACTGAAAAAAATGCACCCCCTAAAAGCTGAGAATTATGCTGTATTTGGCGGACAAAACTGAGGACTTAAGGCCAGGACACAGCCTCTCAAATCATTCTGAGTGATCCTCTCTGAAGAGGAGAGGGAGGAGCCAGGCCACAGAGGAGTTTTTCCAACAAAGATCTGGTCCTCTGAGCCTCAGAAGATTAGTGCTAATTAAAGAAAACCACATGGGATTGGTCTCTCTGGGTCTGAGTTACTTCACTCAGTATGTTATATGATGCTGCTTCTATGTGGACTCCAACAAAACAGGGTACAAATGAACTTTCATTTGTAAAACAGCAATAGCCTCATGAACGGACTAAACAAACGTATGGTTACCAGGGAGTAAAGGGAGGTGGGATAAACTGGGAGGCTGGGGTAGACGCACGCACACACACTACAGTAGATAAAACAGATAACTGACAAGAACCTGCTGTATAGGGCAGGGAACGCGACTCCGTGTTCTGTAATGGGCTATGTGGGAAAAGAATCTAAAAAAACAAACAGTGGACCTATGGATAGGCGCAGCTGATTTACTTTGCTGTGTTACACCTGAAACTAGTCCAACATTCTACAAATTAAAAATAAAATCTTACAAGGCAGGCGGCGTGTCTACAGAGTCATCTCTTAAAAAGAAAAGAAAAGAAAGCCAGATAGTCTGGGCTCACTGACATCATTCCTGCGACGAGCGCCTCAGCTCTCCTCCCGAGTCTGCAGGGGGCATCCTTTGGGGTGGCTATAGCGGGTGGTGGCTAGATGGGGGGTGCATCCTCTTTCTATAGTGAGCCCCCCAGGGCTCACCGTTGGCGAGGGTGTAGCGTCCTTTGTTTGCTGATAGGATAGGCAGCATTTCCCACGGACACCAACTTATAGCCTCCTCCTCACCGGCAGCCTTGGTTCCCTCAGGTGACCCCTGAGGGGTCCACATCTGCGCCACAGTGCTGGGCTGCAGGCAGGCCAGGGACCCAGGGCCATGTATCCCCTTAAGTGTGCCTTGCACTTCCTGTCTGCATCCCTGGGTAGGCTGAACCGGGGCTAACCTGCCGAAAGCTGATGTCCCAGGTCCTTTTATATGTGGACTAGGTAGAATGAGTAAGTTCTGGTAATGGTGAATAACTGCCTGCAGAATTATTTAACTTTTTCTCCGTTTGTTTGTTTGTTTTTCCAGTGGAGTTGGATTCAGTTTCTTCTTTTCTTGGATAGTCATGACCATCGTGGTGCTGACTTTTGTTGCTGGTGGAAATATGGAAAAACTGGTCTGTGAGCCTTACAGAAACAAAAAGTTATTCCAGGTAAATATGGATTGTGTGTCCATTATGAAGGGTTTGAGCCAAAGCTTTTATTCTCCCCACTGTGCGTAGTGGTCGGAGAAGGCAATGGCACCCCACTCCAGTACTCTTGCCTGGAAAATGCCATGGACGGAGGAGCCTTGTAGGCTGTAGTCCATGGGGTCGCTAAGAGTCGGACACGACTGAGTGACTGAGTGACTTCACTTTTCACTTTCATGCATTGGAGAAGGAAATGGCAACCCACTCCAGTGTTCTTGCCTAGAGAATCCCAGGGACGGTGGAGCCTGGGGGGCTGTTGTCTGTGGGGTCGCACAGAGTCGGACACGACTGGAGCGACTTAGCAGCAGCAGCAGCTGCATGCCTAGTGGATTTCTTCAAGAGTAAAAAGATGAGCACCTGGTTTGTACTCAGTAGGCTGAGACTCCATCTATTTGTGGGAGCAAAAAAAAAAAATGGCAGTACAGGTGCCACTTGAACACCAGGGCACTGGGAGTGACGATCCTCTGGGCATTCAACTTATATTCAGCCTTCTGTTCACATGATTACTCCATATACCCTTCCTCGGATTCCACCAACCTCAGACCACGTAGCACTGTATTATTTAGTGCTGAAAAAAATTCACACTGAAGTGAATCCTTGCAGGTCAAACCCATGTTGTTGAAAGGTCAACGGTATTCTTTTTTAATGTCAGTGAAATCGATACCAGGAGTTAAGGCTTACTCATCAACGGCGGTTGTCATATTTGGGGAGAATACAGTTCTCAGAAGTAGTTCCCAAATGTGGAACATCAAAGGAAACATTTTCCAGGTTCCTTCCATACCTCAAGAGGTTTCTGATATTTCAAAGAACTTCCCAGATGACAGTTTCCCACACAGATGGTGGAAGGGCCCTAAATTTGCAGTGAAAGAGGGGACTTCCCTGGTGGTCCAGCAGCTAAGAATCCACCTGGCGATGCAGGGGACTCAGGTTCAATCCCTGGTGGAGGAACTAACTTCCCACCGCCCATGGGCAACTAAGCCTTTGTGCTGAGCCCGCGAGCCACACCTCAAGTCCATGTACTGCAGTAAGACTGGGTGCAGCCGATAAATAAATCTCCAAAAAATATTGACGCAAAGGAGAGTGCTAAACGGCTCACCTCATGGGTTGTCCCTGGTGGAAATCTGACGAGGTAGTTGGGAATTAAATTTGGACTTCATTTTCTCCCTCGACAGCCAGCTACTTCAGGTTTTAGGGCACTGTATCCAAGTTTAGCTTCATTAACTAATGAAGACGTTTTGATCTACAGGTCTGTTTTCTCATTTTGACTTTCCAGTGTTTTTCTCCTTATTCTGACTTTAAAAATGTGTTTCCTCTTTCCTGTTTTATTGTACATATTCGTCCACCTCATCTCCGTTATAAAATCAGGTGAGAGACTCCTAAAATAACCCAGTTGTTGTGGAGGTATTTTAATTCCTCAGCTGGTTCAGGAAAACTCAATTGGGGGCATCAGTTTGTCACACTATCTCCGTGTGGCCTCTTGATAAAAAAAATTAATACATCAAGCCCGACTTCATCATCTTTTATTCTACACTAAATTGTTAAAAAAGGCATTCTTAAAAAGTAGAGGAGAATATTTTGAAAAATGAGAGTATTTCCCATTGGCATTTCTCAGGTATGTATACAGTCATGTACTCATTAGTCCATTTAAAATTACATAACGTGAAGTTGAAGAATGTGCCTGATTTAACTCCATTTATCCAGGGAGAAAGAGTGAATAGCTGGGCCTACTGCTTCATGACTTCCTATTAGATATTCTGAATCAAATTATTCTTCAGCCATTTCTAATCTTTATTTTACTTAGATGTTCCTCTCAAAAACGTACTCTTAATAATTCCTACAGTTTCTACCCAGTGATCTGTCTGTCTGTTGCAATCACACTTCTATTTTCTAGTTTAATTGAAAATCAATGAAGTCATGATAAAAATATCCCAAATATTATATGTTTAACAGAATATTATTTAATTATATGCATATATATTAGTGTAAAACTGTCTTTAAATTTCTTCTAGGTTTTGGACACTCCATATTTACTAAATGAGGATTGGAAATACTATCTCTCTGGCCTAATATTTAACAAACCGGATATTAATCTCACTTTTGAACAAGTTTACAGGTATGAATAATTGCATTATGCATTCTTTTGCTACTTAGAATGTTGTGTTTTTACAATGAAAATTTTGCTCTCAATGTGTTTTTCATTTGAATGGTCAACTTTCCAATTTCAGAAGTAAGCCAGTCTCTGGTCTCAGCAGTAAGGCCTAAAAGGCAGTCTTCCCCAGAAAACCCTCTAGGACTTAGGATGGTGCATCCCAAGTCACTCTGTCTTTGGCACTAGAATTCATTGGTAGAAGTGACCCGAAAATACATTCTTGGGAATCGGGAAAACTCTTGTTTGAGAGTCACCCTGCCCCGGGTAAATGCTGTATAACAGTTTAGAATTCACTGGATGAGTCTGTCAGTGGAAATGATAAGCATGGGATTTCCATGAAGGTCCAGTGGTTAGGACTTAATCCTTCCACTGCCAGAGCCCAGGTTCATCGTTTGCTCAGGAACTAAGATCCTGCAAGGCTTGTAGGACAGCAGAAAAAAAGAAAAGAACAGAAATATACTACAGTCTTTAATAGGAATAGGAAAGAGTTTTATGTTGTTGTAGCCACATGTTCCGGGAAGCAAGCTCACTCAGAAGGATGATGCAGACAGTGGAGTGCAGCTTAATACACCGGCGGGCCCAAGGCGGAGTCTCCTCTTAGCCAAGGACCCCGACCAGTTTTTATGAAAACTTTATATACCCTAAGTGTACGCGCACAAACCCACCTCCCCGAATTCCCTGACAATCAAAGTTAACCCATGAGTCATATGCCTTAAGCCTAGGTAGTTAACAGTGGACAGTTATCAACAGGCCTATAGTCATCCCAAATAAGCATAATAGAGTGTATGATTCTATTCAGTTACACAGATAATTAGGGTATTCTTTTAGCGTCGGAGAGCCCTGGGGCTCTTCCTGACAGCGGCCTGGTTTTACAGTTGGTGTGTCGTTTCCATAGATTCTGGGCATAGAGCTCAAAGTCCACAGTCCGGCCCAAGATGGAGTCCTGCTTTCAAGATAGAGCCTGTTCTGTTTCCTCCTTCAGCGTGAGCCAAACTGCGGACTCTAGCCAGGGAGACAGCCCTCTCAGACAGCTCTGAGGAGTTGTTCCAGAAACCATGGCTCTGAGCACAGTTTTATATCTTGTCAGGACAAGTAACATTAAATAAGTCACGGATACATGCATTAAAGGTTTCAAAAAACAGAAACAGATCAGCTTATATATAGCGAGTCAGCATGGCCTTGGCACCTGGAAGGCAGTCTTGTCACCGAGGGAAGACCAGCATTGATGTCTCAGGGAGGGAAACATTTAATCTTTTTTTTTTGATGGGTACATTCTCCTGGTCAGTACACCCTTGTCTTTTATAATTTCATTGTATGTAAGCTGACATCCAAATGTCTCTTTGACAGGCCACAAGCAATCTGTTTTAGTTAGCATAAAATTTGAATTAGATCTTGCAGAAGCTGGAAAGACGTGGAAAGATGTCCCCAGCCCTCCATATGCGAACATCTCTCATCAGGTCCGAGTCTCTCACGGCTGACAGTGGTGTAGCCTGAGGACCAGGCTGTGAGTCAGGCCGCCTGGGCGCCAGCCCAGCTCCACCCCCAGGGCCTCTGTGATCACTCGGTCCCCTTCCTGTCGCTTCAGTAGGACGGTCATAGTCAGCTGAGTATCACCAGCTCCCCTCACTTCCAGAGAAACAGACAGTGAGTAAGCAGCAGAGGGGTCCATCTGCCTGACACCCGGCCCCCATAGCAGACTTGCTCATCGCCTGGGCTCTTCTGCTTTGCCCAGAGGGTTGCAGGAGCCTTCTCAACAGCATGTTCTAGGAAGACACTTTCAATCCACTGGAGTCTGTGCACTCCAGTGAATGCAATGAATGAAACCCTCACCAGGCTTAAGAGAAGGAAGCCAAGCTTCTCGGCCTCGTCTGCAAGCTCTATGGGATCTGGCTCCAGCGGAACTCTCCGGTCTTTCCTCTGGTGGTCCGTGTATCACCAACGCCAGCCTACTTGAGGTTCCCTGGAGAGGAGTGTCACCCCTCCCAGGATTCTGGAAAGTTCTTCTCCCAGGCGTCCCTCGGGGCCGGAGGGCCTTGGCAGCTGCACAAGGAAGTGGCACCCAGGATGAGGTCATCTGGGTGGCAGGGCTGTGCAAGGGTGGGGCCACCCTGCTGAGCTCACTCAAGAAGGCATTTGCCACATTTCAGAGAAGTTAGGAGAGGTGAGGCCAAGTTAGGTTTGCAGCCAAAACGGATGTTTGCCAGCCCCTCCCTGTCCCCTACCCTTAGTCCAACCTTAGGTAGAGCTCAACCCTGGAAACGAGGGGAAAGGTCAGGAAGGGGCTTGATAGAGTCTTTATTTTTTTAAATATTTAACAACCTTAGATATGCAGAGGATACCACTGTAGTAGCAGAGGGTGAGGAAGAACTAAGGAGCTGCTTGATAAGGATGAAAGAAGAGAGTGAAAAAGCTGGCTTGAGACTCAACATTTAAAAAACTAAGATCATAGCATCCAGTCCCATCACTTCATGACACATACTTGGGGAAAAAGTGGAAGCAGTGACAGGTCTTATTGTCTTGCGCTCCAAAATCACTGTAGACGGTGACTGCAGCTGTGATATTGAAAGATGCTTGCTCTTTGAAAGGGATGCTATGACACACCTGGACACCGTATTAAAAAGCAGAGACATGACTTTGCTAACAAAAGTCCGTCTAGCCAAAGCTATGGTTTTTCCAGTCATCATGTGTGGATGTGAGAGTTGGATCATAAGGTTGAGCATGGAAGAAATGATGCTTTCAAGCTGAGGTGCTGGAGAAGACTCTTGAGAGTCCCTTGGACAGCAGGGAGATCAAACCAGTTAATCCTAAAGAAAATCAACCCTGAATATTTATTAGAAGAACTGACAGTGAAGCTGAAGCTCCAGTACTTTGGCCACTTGATATAAAGAGCCGACTCATTGGAAAAGACCCTGATGCTGGGACAGATTGAAGGCAGGAGGAGAAGGGGACGACAGATGAGATGTTTAGACAGCATCACCAGTTCAGCATCACCAATTCAATGGACATGAATGCGAGCAAACCCCACGAGACAGTGAAGTACAGGGGAGCCGGGTGGGCTGCAGTTCATAGGTTGGCAATGCATGGGACATGACTTAGCAACTGACTAACAGCAAATTTATTTCTTTTTTGGGCTTCACTGGGCCCTTAATTGCAGCCCACAGGATTTGTAATTGTGGCACATGAACTGTTAGTTGCTTCATGTGATATCTAGTTCCCTGACCAGGGATCAAACCCAGGATCCTTGCATTCGGAGTGTAGAGTCTTAGCCATTGGACTGCCAGGAAGTCAGTGGATACAGTTTTATATATAATTTTGTTTATTTATTTATTTTTGGCTGTGCTGGGTCTTCGTTGCTGAGCAGGCCTTTCTATAGCTGCAGTGAGCAGGGGCTACACCTTGGTTGCCTTGCACGGGCCTCTCACTGCAGGGGCTTCTCTCGTTGCCGAGCACAGGCTCTAGGGCGGGCTCAGTAGTTGTGGCTCCCGGGCTCTAGTTGTGGCTCCTGGGCTTAGTTGGCCGATGGCATGTTGAGTCCTCCCAGATCAGGGATCGGACCCATGTCTCCTGCATTGGCAGGTAGATTCTTTACCACTGAGCCACCAGGGAAGCCTGATAAGAGTCTTCTAATAACTATTTATTAAATCTTTTAATAAAGATAAGGCTTGGTAACACACATCTCTCTGACATGTGTTGTTTTTTTCGGGTTAGAGTTTATGTCTTCCCAATTTGTAAACTTTGTTATCACTCAGAGCACTAAGGCTGTGGTATTTACCTGTCCTTTTGTGAGCTTCCCTGGTGGCTCAGAGGGTAATGCATCTGCCTGCAGTGCGGGAGACCTGGGTTTGGTCCCTGGGTTGGGAAGATTCCCTGGAGAATGCAGTGGCAGCCCAGTCCAGTATTCTTGCCTGGAAAATCCTATGGTCAGAGAAGCCTGGTGGGCTACAGTCCATGAAGATGAACGGAGAAGCCTGGTGGGCTACAGTCCATGAAGTTGCAAAGAGTCAGACACGACTGAGTCAGACACACATCACTTTGACCTTTCACCTTGTATCTGTTCCAAACATGGGACACTAAGGAAAAGAGGGAAAGGTGTCAGGAGTGGTGGGCCCCCCGGGGGATTCCTGGGGACACTGGTGGCAGCATACTGGATTTATACCCAGCTGCCACGTCGTGTTCATATTCACAGATTAAGGTTAACCTTTCTCTTCATCCTTCGCAGCAGATAGAGGTAGCCACAACTGCCCTTTTGCATCCTGATTTCTCTGCTTATTCCCTCAGTGACTGCAAAGAAAATAAAGGCCTTTATGCCACACTTAAGCTCGACCACATCTACAATGTCAGTGAACAGCTCAACATTACAAAGGTGAGTGTGTGTGTGTGTGTGTGTGTGTGTGTTAGTTGCTTAGTCGTGTCCGACTCTTTGCAACCCCATAGACCGCAGCCCACCAGGCCCCTCTGTCCATGGGATTCTCCCGGCCAGAAAACTGGAGTGGGTTGCCATTTCCTTCTCCAAAAGGAACTATAGAAAGAAAGAAAGTGAAGTCGCTCAGTTGTGTCCGACTCTTTGCAACCCCATGGACTGTAGCCTTCCAGGCTCCTCCATCCATGGAATTTTGCAGGCAAGAGTACTGGAGTGAGTTGCCATTTCCTTCCCCAACAAAGGTGAGTAATTAGGACCAGTCAGGAAATCGACATGTCTCTTTACCAAATTCAGTGGTCCCTGTTTTATCTTTTGAGGTGGATTTCATATTAGATAAAATGAGCCATTTGAAGTGATTTTAGTACATTTGCAAGGCTGTACAAACCTCACGTCTATCTAATCCCAAGACCTTGGCGTCACCCTTGACCGGCTGACTTTCTGAGACATGAGATTCTCCTGTGAATGGAACAAAAGCGTCTCCAGGGTTCTCCCTGCAGACCCTTCACGGGGAAAGGGTTTAGCTTGCTGAATGTCAAAGTCCCTGGAGGCACAATCCCTACTTGCTTCTCGGGGTATTGATTCTCCCAGACCAGCCATCCTTTTCTGTCACATCGCTGATGAGAGACAAGAACTGTGGCCCACAGAGTCCTTACAGTGTGAATGGTGGCGGGACCCCAGGGCGCCTAGGTGGGCCCTTGGCAAGGCACAGCATGGCAGCATGGATGGAAGGGGACTGAGTGGATGACCACTTTCCCTCTTTTACCCAAGCCCACAGCTGAGTCTGGAGTCTTCAGACCCCAAGGAGAGGCCCCAGCCAAGCACACTGGCCGGGGGGAAGGGCGAGGGGGCTCCGGCGGCCCAGGCCTCAGTGCCCTTAGCCTAGATGCCCACTCCCTCATGCCTGGAGGCCTGCTGGCTTTCTCTGCTGTGTAGGAAAGAAGCTAAGGAAGCTAGTGTCTTCTGGGCTTCCAATACAGAAGCAGATATCAAGGAAAGTCAAAGGAAGAGGTGGTTCCCCAAGCCCCACGGCTTCTGTATGGAGGCATCACCAAAGGGGCACCATAAGGTCAAGATGGCCTGAGGGTCTTCAGAGGTCAAGAGGCTTTTTTGAAAGCTGTGTACAAATTTTGTATGCTCTTCTCTAGACATACCTTGCATGCACTCATAAGCACAGTACCATTTTGCAGCCAGGCCCCAAAGGGATGGCCTCTGCTCACCCACTCATCATGCCATTTTCTCAGTGATGAGCAGTGCTCCCTGGACACACAAGATCCCACAGTCACCAAGCGCATGCTCATGATCTGGAGTGTTTCTGCTACCCAGTCCAGGGCAGGCCACCTCCTTCCCCTGGAAAGCAGCCCGCCGAGCCCCTCGCAGCATCTCTGTTTGTGAAGACTTGGGGAGAAGCCGCCTCCTCTTGGAAGCCCTCCACAGCCCCCCCCGCCTTGCAAGGCTCGTGCCCTGTTGCAGTTCGTGTGCCTTTATCACAGTACCGCCTCTTCGCTTTTGAGATCTTTGTGGGGTGGAGATGCAGCAGGCTTTTGCTTTGCATCCCAGGTCCTCCCATGGTGCTTGGCCTGGCCCAGCGAGGAAGGCTGGGAGTTGGGGAAGGGCTGGGAGGGAGACACGGGGGCGAGGAAGACATGCCAGTCAGGTGCACATGCGTTTGTTTTTGGCCTGAGTAATTTTAATGCTCCTTTAAAGCATTAAGTTGGTGACATTTCTGGAGGCGGGTGGACTTACTAATTTTTTTTTTTTAAACTATGCAGCATACTGGAGACATAAATAGTAATTTGGAAAATATGAATATAAGAATTGAGGATATAGAACTGCTGGATAAAACAGGAATGCAAACCCTTATGGATCTCAAATCTTCTGGAATAGACGATATAGACTATGCTGCCTACTTGAACGCGGTATGACCCGCGTGTTCCTGGGTGATCTTTTGCATGTTTTTTTTAATTTGTATGTCTTTTGTTTTTTTTTCTCTTTAACTGAGATGAGATTTGCACAGCATTGAATTAACTCTTTTATTACCAACTGAATAATTCACCAGCATCTAGTATAATTGCAATGTTACACAACTACTGTCTCTAACTAGTTCTAATGCGTGTTTATCACCTTCAACAGAAAGCTCCACTCCCAGTAAGTAATTGCTCCCTGTCTCCCACGCCAGCCCCTGGCAACCTTCATGCCACATTTTGGCTTCTATGAATTCACCGATCTGGATATTTCCTATGAGTGGGGTGCCCTTTTTCTGTCTGATGCCCTTCACTATTCCATCTCATGTAGCCTAGGGTTTTTGAGATTCATGTCCATTACAGCAGGTACCAGTACGTTGTTTCTCTTTACGGTTGAAAACAAATCACGCTGTTTTGTGCGTGTAAATCAGAATGCAGGGTGGCTAGCCTCACCTTGCGTTTGCAGGCCCGTGTTCAGTCTGTTGCTCGTTACAGTTGCTGTTTAGTCATTAAGTTGCGTCCAGCTCCTTGTGACCCTATGGACTGTAGCCCGCCAGGCTTCTCTGTCCATGGGATTTTTCCAGGCAAGAGTACTGGAGTGGGCCGCCGTTTCCTTCTGCATGTTACAGGTTAAGGTTTGAAAATCCCATCTCCATAACACAGTTTTCTCTACCTTTTTGTAGACCGAGAGAAGTCCCACGAAAGTAAATCTTATCTCATTTGTAAATAATCTCCGAAGAAAAGCCAACCAGCTGGTGAGTGCAGATGATCCTGTTCAAGGCTGTCCTTGCTGCAGAGGGCGAAGGTTGATACCGTTCTTAGGGGAGCGTGGAAGAGGTTCCTGGCGCCACAGGTGTCCCTGGTAGAGAAAGGCCCCTCTGCCTGTTGAAAAGCTCCCATCAGTGGCCATGGCCGAGTGGCCTGACGGTCCGTGAGCTCGTGAAGCTTCCCAGGGCAGCGTTCCGAGGCTGTCCCTAGCCCCATCGCTTTAGCGTTGGCCTGCTTTCATGCCACCCCCCTCCACTGCCCAACACCAGCACACACATATTTTTGCAGTATAAGGAATGGCAACTTGGATGTGGGAGCGAGATCCCACTTGCTTTATGGCTGCGAGGATGAGTGGATATGGAAGGGCAAAGAGTGCCTCAGACCCTTCAAGCTTCCCCGTCGCCAGCTGCTCTGCTGGTTGGTGGTGAATGGCTGCGCCTGGTCTCTTTCCTGAAGCAGAGCGCGGTGGCCAGGACCCTGGGCTTGGGGAGCAGTGCTCCGTGTCCCGGCCATGTCTGGCTCTTATCCACACCATGGACTATGGGTCCATCGTCATATAAGAAGGGCTTTACGTGTGTGTCTGGCAGTGACTAGAGACAGTGCTCCAGAGTCTGGAAGGAGATACTAATGTTTATTTACTGTCTTTTCTTTGTAGCCCTCAGGACACTTGAAAACCAGCTTGAAAAGTCATGCAGATACCTTATTAACTATCCATCAGAACCAAGTCGTTCCTTTGCAGAATTTAATGGTAACAGTACACCTTTTGCCATGTCACTGTGACCTGTGCGAAGTCCGTTTCACCTAGCTCAGTGATATGTTTGCGTCTCACACACAGGTCAAATTCAGTTAACCTCAGGCTAAGAAACAGCTATTTTTAAAAGAAATGATCTATTAAAGCTATTTTTAAAAGCTGGGCTTTGAAGAGGATACGTTTTCAACATTCATACCTCCTTTTCTTATCTGTGTGTGAACAGCTTAAATGCGCGGTTGCCTCCATCTGTTTTGCTCTCATTTTTCATGGCCTTAAAAGGCTCCCCTGCGCCATGCAGGTGGTAAGTGCTGGACTTGGTCTTACCTGGTTTATTCTTATCAAGCTCTCTGTGTTCACGCCTTGCCATGTCGTACACGATGGCGACGCGACGTCTTTTCTGTCTGCGTTTAGCCCTGCTCTGGGCTCCCCGTGTCTCACAATGGCAACGCGACGTCTTGTCTCTCTGCATTTAGCCCTGCTCCGTGTTCCCCGTGTCTTCCCTCCTCTCTTACATCCGACCTTCTCACTTTTCTCTTCTTTTTTTTTTTGCTTTGAATAATTAATTTTTTAAAAATTGGGGTATCATTGCTTTCGGCTTCCCTGGTGGCTCAGAGGTAAAGAATCTGCCTGCCAATATAGGAGACATGTGTTCCACCCCTGGGTTGGAAAGATCTCCAGGAGAAGGAAATGGCAGCCTGTTCCAATATTTTTGCCTCTGAAATCCCATGGACAGAGAAGCCTGGAGGGCTACAGTCCATGGGGTTGAAAAAGTGTCAGACACGACTTAGCCACCGAACACCAACAACCATAGTTGCTTCAGAGCGTTGTGATAGTTTCTGTCCTACAGCAACGTGAGTATACTCCCTCCCTCTGGAGCGCCCCGCCCACCCACTCCCCTCCCACCCGTCTCGGTCATCACAGAGCACCGCGCTGAGCTCCCGTCTATACAGCAGGGAGCTATCCATTTCACACACTAGCCATCTATTTCACCCACGGTTGTGTATATTTGTCAGTCTTCCTCTCTCAGTTCCTTCCTTTCTTTGTATCCTCACTACCCTCTGGCTTCTTTCTTAAATGCCAGGAAGGAAGCAGAGAAGGAAGATAAGCTCTTGAGTCACGTCAACCTGACTTCAAGTCTTGCTTCTGCTTCTCCCAAGACTGGTAGCTTTAGTTTTTCTCGTTTAAAAGCAGGAGGAGGGGTCCTTTCCTCACTGTTACCTGGTTCTTGGCGGTGAAGGGTCTGACATCACGGAGGGGCTCTCCAAACGGGAGCCGTTATTATCATGCTTGATGTGTGCTTGGGGCGGGGGATCGTGTATGCAGTTGTCAGGGGGGCCAGCTTCCAGAGTCAGCCTGCTCAGCTTTGAAGAAGCTTATTCACTGGCTTGACTCCGACTTTAGAATCTTCTAGGACTAGTTTTCATCGTCTCTCTTCATGTTCCCTCTTGACTTTCTAATTCACGAAGTCCTCTAGAATTTTCTTCATTTGGGTTTGGGCTCATCACAGTTCTCTTTCTGCTGTACTTTATGCCCTGCACAAATTTGTTAACATTTTAAGTTTGTTTGGACATGTCCCTTACCTTAAATGCTTTCCTTCAAGTAGACACAGGCCTCCTTGGCCTTTGCAGAGTTGTGCTGACCTACAATTAGGCAAGGTGTTCTATAGATATGACCCATGATCTAAACTAGGGCTTTGCAAACTGTAGCCCCTGGATGCCCCCCAGCCTGCTGCCTGGTTTTTATTTGATTAATTGATTTTGGCCATGGCCTGTGGCTTTCGGGATCTTACTTCCCCAGCAAGGGATCGAAGCCAGGTCCCCAGCAGTGCAAGCGCGGGGTCGGAAGCACGGGACTCCTAGGGAATGCCCCTCCTGCTGCCTGTTTCTTAGAAGCAAGGCTCTCCTGGAGCAGAGCCAGGCCCGTCCTGTTTACAGATGCTCCGTGGTTGCTCCCGGCTACAAGGGCAGAGTGGAGAGATTCGGACAGAGTGTGGTCCCCAGAGTCGAAAATACTTCTTACCTAGCCCTGAACTCATAAAGTTTGCCAGCTGCTCCTCTAAACCAGGCAAATGAAGGCAGTGTTGTGGGGCAGGTTTTACCCTGAACAACCCACCTCAGAAGGGTCGTGGGGCTCTGTCACACGTGAGTAACTGCCCATCAGAGCTCCAGGAGATACGTTCTGAGTTTCCTCTTCAGGTTTTCTTACACCCAGATATGTGAGGTGCGTATCATTGCCCGTGTCTGGTGTTTTTTTCTTGAATGAAACTGTCACGGAGTAAGGTCAGGTTTGATGGCTGACTTGGCGTGGGGATTCGGGGGCAGGGGGTGGACACAAAGACTGTGACCCTCTAGTTCCACTTACTGGGAAATACATTTGTCCACTAGAGCGCCATGCACGAGCAAATGAAGGGGCTTCACTACACGACCAGTGGACTGAAGGTAAGGAGGTGTTTTCTTTCTCTGTCTTGGAGTCTTGTTGCAAAAGTACACATGGACTTTCAGAGGTGTTGGGTCTTGCAGTTATTTTAAGTAAAATCAAGCCTCAGTTATCCACCCATCTGAAACACTGGACTGGGTCTCCCCATCCTCCTCTTTCTAAAAGACTTATGTAAGTGCAGACTGCCTCCTGGCACATGGTTGTCCGCTCAGCGGGAAGCCACGTGTGGGTGTGGACAGTGCGCGTGTGAGCGGCGGCGGGCCACCCTCACAGAGACACTGGAGCTCCACAGCAGCCTCCAAACCTCACTGCCTTCCACCCACAAGTTTCCACTCTTGCTGGGAAACCGGCACAGGGCGAACCCAGCCGCACCCCATCCGCCAGGCTCATCGCAGAGTGGGGACGTGCACCCATGCCCTGGGAGCCAAAGCCGGGAGGGCGTCACTAACCACCAACTGCTAGAACGGTCTCCACTGGCAAGTCAGGGTGCTCTGGGGCTGCGTGAACCGTATTTGCATCGATATACAAACTGTCTGTTGAAAGCCCTGTGTCTCTTGACACTGTGTTGCCCATTGCTGTGTTTTGCAGGTCAGAGTGTCCATCACCATTTTCTTTTTGAATTCTACCCAGGACTTTCTCACCAGCCAGCTGTCCGAAGTTGTTGTTGAAGTAAGTTGTTATACCAGGAGGAGGGTGTGCAGCCATAGCCTCGTGCTTCCCTAGAGAGCGGTGGAATCATTTTAATGGCTTTGTTGCTCTTTGATGTCTTTCCAGGAAAGTAAGCAGTTCGGGAGTAAGATAATAAGCTACTTTGAACGGTATCTGCAGTGGGTCGAGACGGCTGTAAGTGGCGTCTTTGATGGACCTAAGGGGGCTGTGTCTGGGGACAGTCATTTTCTAAGGTAAAACCAAGATTCAGAAATTAGACAGGAGATAAGTAAACCTTGAGCCACGGAGCCACGAGTGGAGGAGACCATAAGGAGTCACACAAGCGCTCCCCACCCTGGGTGTCTTCTCAGGGCCACACCACGGATGCTGAGCCCCACGCCCTGTGCCTCAGCCCCACCCCACCCCAGTTCCCTCTGCTCCTCGCCCTGGGAATGCTGGTCGCCTCCACGGTGTCTCCCCTGCTGAACCAGGAGCTTACTGTCAGGACCCTTTGCAGCTGTGGTTGGTTTGTCCACGCCATGGGCAGCGCTGAGCCTGTGATTAACACATCACTGGCGTATTTGTGGACTCGGTGCTTAGACAACAGGAGTTTTATTTTCTCAAGATTCTGGAGGCTGGAAGTCCAAGTTCAAAGTGTAGGCAGGTTGGTTTCTTCTGAGGCCTCTCTCCGTGGCTTCTCCTGTGTTTCCAGAGAGTCTCCCCTCTGTGTGAGTCTGTGTCCTAGTTTCTCCTTCTTTTATTTAATATGAAGAGCGGTCCTGCTGGATCAGGGCCACCTTAGTGACCTCACTGTAACTGAACCACCTCTTCCAAGTCCCCATCTCCATATACGGTCACGTTCAGAGGTACAGGGAGCTAGGACTCTACCCTGGGAACGCGTCGGGGACGAAAGTCAGTCTACAAAGCTAGGTCTCCATGAGTGGGTCGAAAGAGAGACGCCGAGGAGCAGTGACGTTTCCAGTGGCACACGTTGCTTCCAGCACACGGCCAGTGGAGAACTGAGCACCTCACAAGTGCCTTTTGTCATCTTGGGCTCTGGGCCGGTCCCCACTGAGGACTGTCCCACAGGGAGTGGGCTGACAGCTGAGTCACTGGGCAAGGGGCGGCCGGCCACGAGGAACCCCGGGAAGTCTAGTGAGGTGGGGAGACGTAGGCCGCCCTGAGCAGCCAGGAGCTCTTCTGGCTCTGCTCCCAGCCCTTCACTGTCGGCGTGCCCTTCTCCCGCTCTCCTGAGTCACCCCCCATCCCAGCCACAATCTGATTCCGGGAATCCTTTACCACTCTCTCTACATGATGCTCTGGGGTGTCACACCTCCTTCTCCCCAGGGCCCACCCTCTAGACCAGACGCCCGCCTCTCCTCCAAAGCCCAGCTTCCTGAGGTCTCCGCTGCCCCCCACCCCACCCCCCCCAGAGCTGGAGGCCTTGGGGTCTGCTTGGCGCTGGCCCGCTGGGCACACCCAGGGTAGGCAGGGGGTCAGGACTGCGCTGCCTTCCCCGCCACCACCTCCTGCGTCCCCTCCCTGGACGAAGGGCCGTGCGTGATACCTGGAAGACGGCGATGCTTCCAGGTCGTGGCCAGCGTCCTTGGCGCTCCTGTAAACATGGAGGTGTAGTTGTTTTGAATTCCAGGTTCCTCCTTTTCCAGACACATGTCCAGGAGTGGGGTCGCGAGGTCAGACGGCAGCTCTGTTTTTAGTACTGTTTTCTGTACTGTTCTCCATAGTGGCTGCACTATTTCCATTCCGAGCAACAGTCCGGGGAGGGCTCCCTTCGCCCCACGCCCTCTCCAGCACTTGTTCTGTGTAGACTTGGTGATAACGGCTGGTGGGAGTTAATAGTGCATTTGTACTCTTGATTTGCATTTCTCTACTAATGAGAAATGTCCAGCATCTTTTCATGTGCCTGTTGTCCATCTATATATCTTTTTTGGGGAAGTGTCTATTTAGGTGTTCTGCCCATTTTTTGATTGGGTTATTCGTTTTTTGTTTTTTTTTTTTGTATTGAGCAGTGCAAACTTATTTTGGAAATAAAGCCATTGTTGGTCACATCACTTGCAAGCATTTTCTCCTATTCCATGGGTTATCTTTTCATTTTGTTTATGGTTTCCTTTGTGGTGCAAAAGCTTTTAAGTTTAATTAGGCCTCATTTGTTTATTTTTGCTTTTGTTTACATTATTCTAAGCCTCAGAGTCTAAGGAAATGGATCCAAAAAATATCGCTGCGATTTATGTCANAAGCATTTTCTCCTATTCCATGGGTTATCTTTTCATTTTGTTTATGGTTTCCTTTGTGGTGCAAAAGCTTTTAAGTTTAATTAGGCCTCATTTGTTTATTTTTGCTTTTGTTTACATTATTCTAAGCCTCAGAGTCTAAGGAAATGGATCCAAAAAATATCGCTGCGATTTATGTCAGAGTGTCCTGCCTAAGTTTTCCTCTAGGTATTTCATAATATCCAGTCTTAACAATTGGGTCGTTAATCCATTTTGAATTTACTTCTGTATATGTTGTTAGAGAATGTTCGGCTTTCATTCTTTTAGGCCTAGCTGTCCAGTTTTCCCAGTACCACTAGTTGAAGGGATTGTCTTTTCTCCATTGTGGATTCTGGCCTCCTTTGTCATAGACTCACACGCCCTAAGTGAGTGGGATTAATTCTGGACTTCCTGTGCTGTTCCTCTGGTCCATATGCACCCTTCCCCCAGTTTTTATAAAACTAACTAACTTTGAAAAAGCCTATAAAGAGAGTATACAGATTTGTTTGAGCTAGGAGAAACATAAGGTTATTAATAACATGAGTTGCCTTGTCGTGTAAAGGTGGACGAAAAGGGGGAGGTGAGTCAACCAGTAAAGCGAAGGAAAGAAGGCACACCCTTGCCCCGAAGAGCTGTCTAATAGCTTAGTGTACTCACTCCAGAGGTTTTGAGCGAATGAATATAGTTTTCTTAATCTGATGGGATTGGGGCATCTGTCTGTGATTCATTAAACTTGTTTACTCTAACCTCAGTAGTGAGTGCCTGATTTTCTGTCTTCTTAGACTGGGTCCGCAGGGCCTGTGCATTTTGTAAAAAAAAGTTTTGTTGGCACACCGCCACACCCATTTGTTCATCTGTGGTTGTTTTCACCCCGTCATGGCAGGGTGGAGCAACAGATATGTCTCAGCCTCGCCTGCAAAGGCTAAAATATTTACATTCTGGCCCTTTGTAGAAAAAGTTGCCGACCCCTGTTGTGAAATGTACGTATATTCATTACTTAACTTTCCATTTTCTTCCCACATACTTTGTCAGATCACAGAGGGGTCAGGTAAGAAATTCAGACTGAGACGTTGTGCCGGCCACGTGTACTCTAATTCTCTCCAGAGTCTACCCGCTTGCGTCTGACTGTTCCAAAGAACAAGCGCTGTTTTTCAGCTGCTCAGCTGTGTCTGACTCTTTGGGACCCCAAGGACTGCAGCACACCAGACTCCTCGGTCCTTCACTGTCTCCTGGAGTCTGCTCAAACTCATTTTCCCTTGAGTTGGTGATGCTATCTAACCATCTCATCCTCTGCCACCCACTTCTGCTTTTTCTCCTGGAGGCTTCCTTGGAGGCTCAGTGGTAAAGAATCCTCCTGCCAGTGCAGAAGACACGGGTTCAATCCCTGGGTCAGGAAGATCCCCTGGAGGAGGAAACCCACGCCAGTATTCTTCCCTGGGAATTCTCATGGACAGAGGAGCCTGGTGATCTGTAGTCCATGGAGTCTCAAAGAGTCAGACACAACTTAGGGAATAAACAAATAACAAATGAGGGAACTGAACACCGAGGCCCAGAGCGAACTGGGGTCTTGTTTTCGAGTACGTGCTTTCATGTGTCGTAGAACTCATCCAGAGCATCAGCTCCCAGCTCCTTATCCAGGGGGCCTGGAGATCCAGAGCTGAACTTTGTGTGGGATTGTGTGGGTGTGGCTCCATCAAAGTTTGCCTGTGTCTCTTACGTCCATAGATCACCCAGCAGTTTGCAGCCTGCAAACCGGCGGCCACTGCGCTGGATTCAGCTGTTAACGTCTTTCTGTGCAGCTACATCGTCGACCCCCTGGTAAGAGTTTCATCTTTCGAAGGAAGACACAATGGACTCACCATCTTTTGCTTTCTCCAAACGATAGTTCATGCTATAACAGAAGACAGGTTCCTGGAGCTCTGGGAGGTCCAGTGGAAAAAAGACTGTTCCTCATGCAGCGGCCATGGTTTCAGTGCCTGGCTGTGGAACTAAGATCCTGCGTGCTAGGCGGCCAAATAATAATAGTAAAGAAAAATTAACACGTAAAAAAAATTTAAAAGAGAACAATAGGCTTCTGCTTGGGTCTGTTACAGTCATAGAATTCAAGACCTAAGATCTAAACTGTAGATGAATTTGCTGTGATACTAACAGACTAGAAAATTCAACATCCTCCGTGCCTGTCTTCATTCCTTGGTAGAATTTTATTTACAGAAGTCAGGAGACCCCCATGAAGAAAACTCTTTTTGTTTGGCCGCACCATGCGTCATGTGGAATCTTAGTTCCTCAACCAGGGATGGAACCCATGTGCCCTGTAGTGGAAGGCGGATTCTTAACCACCGGACCACCAGGGAAGTCCCAAGAAAGCTCTTTATTTGTCTGAAATAATTAGAAAGGGACATCAGTGGTGTGCAGATTGCCAGTATTTCAAAGGACTCTTAGTGAAGCTCTATATGTAACCCTAGAACTGCAGCGAAGTTAGTTTAATTGGTGAGT
>SJYA01005011.1:0-28401 GCA_006410615.1 Neotragus moschatus
TCCCACACTGGCTCCTGGCAGCAGGCATATTCTGGTTTCCTTATTTTGGGGGTGTAGATGCTCAGGGAAGCTTAGGGGGAACCCCTGAAATCCGAATTGCCTTGCCCATCGGATTTCTGCCACGTGACTGTGTCACGGGTGGGATTTCTCATGCTGGCTCCCGGCAAGTTTCTTAATAATGTCCTTAAGAAGTGTTGTCACTTCCAATTCTTCTTGCATTTTGGTTAGAAAGGCCTCTATTTAACCTTGATTCAGGTTCAGGACTCTCAAAATTTTAGCTAAATGTTCTTGGAAGGGAGTAGGGGAATTAATCCTTGTAGATATGACATAACTCAGATCATTCAAGCTGGTAACAATACAGGAATAAATGTGTCTGAAATCACATCCACAGAGGTCACCTAGTTCTACCATACTTACTCCATTTCGACCGTCCAATGCATTTTCCTCCTCTATGTTAAAGTCAGTGTCCCTGTTAATGGTTTTACTGCTTTTCTAGATATGGGAAAATGCATAAATTTGGATTCATAAACTCTTCTGAAGATGTCTGTCTATATGCCTACCCAGCCAGTTTTTCTCAGAGCATGGGGTGCCTCATTCTTGATCTCCATTCTGAATTCCTTGAGGGGTGTTGAAGGTCAGTGGCTGCTGTGGCCATGGACTTAATCCTTGCAGAGGCAGATGGCAAGTGTCAATTTTTAGTTGGCAGGGCCCCTTCGGGGTAATAAATTTGACCGTAGCTTGGAGGCATTTCATGACCATTTCATTCCAAGGTGCTAGGAAGGCTCATTCCTAGATCTCACAAAGATTTCTCTGATAGACCACTCAGTGTGCTACTATTACTGGACTAAGCCTCATTAACAGTGTCAAAAGTCTCTGGACCACTTGTTTCACTAGCTCATGCCTCAGGAAAATATTGCCTCTTGTTTTTTTCCCATATCTAAAGTTCATCAGTCAGTTTAGTCGCTCAGTCATATCCGAATCTTTGATACCCCATAGACTGCAGCACACCAGGCTTTCCTGTCTATCACCAATTCCCAGAGCTTGCAAAAACTCATGTCCATCAACTCAGTGATTCTATCTAACCGTCTCATCCTCTGTCATCCCCTTCTTCTCCTGCCCTCAATCTTTCCCATCATCAGAGTCTTTTCCAATGAGTGAGTTATTTGCATCAGGTGGCCAAAGTATTGGAGCTTCAACTTCAGCATCAGTTCTTCCAATGAATATTCAGGACTGATTTCCTTTAGGATGGACCTGTTGGATCTCATTGCTCTCCAAGGGACTCTCAAGAGTCTTCTCCAGCATCACAGTTAGAAAGCATCAATTCTTCAGTGCTCAGTCTTCTTTATGGTCCAACTTTCACATCCATACATGACTACTGGAAAAATCATAGCTTAGACTAGATGGACATTTGTTGGCAAAGTTTTGTCTCTGCTTTTAAATATGCTATCTAGGTTTGCCATAGCCTTTCTTCCAAGGGGCAAGCATCTTTTAATTTCATGGCTGCAGTCAGCATCTGCAGTGATTTTGGAGCCCAAGAAAAAAAAGTTTGTCACTGTTCCCATTGTTTCCCCATCTATTTCCCATGAAGTGATGGAACTGGATGCCATGATCTTCGTTTTTTGAATGTTGAGTTTTAAGCCAGCCTTTTCACTCTCCTCTTTCACCTTCATCAAGAGGCTCTTTAGTTCCTCTTCACTTTCTGCCATACGGTGGGGTCATCTGTATATCTGAGGTTTTTTATATTTCTCCCAGCAATCTTGATTCCAGCTTGTGTTTCAGCTAGCCCAGCATTTCACATCATGTACTCTGGCATAAAAGTTTAATAAGCAGGGTGACAATATATAGCCTTGACGTACTCTTCCTGATATGGAACCAGTTTGTTGTTCCATGTCGGGATTTAACTGTTGCTTCTTGACCTGCATAGAGGCTTCTAAGGAGGCAAGTAAGATGGTCTGGTATTTCCATTCCTTTGGGAATTTCCCACACTTTGTTGTGATCCACACAGTCAAAGGCTTTGGCATAGTCAATGAAGCAGAAGTAGATGCTTTTCTAGAAATCCCTTGTTTTTCTATGATCCAGCAGATGTTGGAAATTTAATCTCTGGCTCCTCTACCTTTTTAAAATACAGTTACATGTGGAAGTTCTTGGTTCATGTACTGTTGAAGCTCGGCTTGAAGGATTTTGAGAATTACCTTGCTAACATGTTAAATGAGTGCAACTGTGAGTAGTTTGAACATACTTTAGCATTGCCTTCTTTGGAATTGGAAAGAAAACTGGCATTTTCCAGTCTTGTGGCCCCTGCTGAGTTTTCCAAATTTGCTGACATATTGAGTGCAGTATTTTTCACAGCATCATCTTTTAGGATTGAAATAGCTCAGGTGGAATTCCATCACTTCAACTAGCAGACATTACTATATCATAATCATTCTTAACAGTTTATCTAATAGCTATCTCATTTACATTTTATATCCTTAAAAGCTTCCTTACATTGGACTGGGCCACCACCCACAGGTGGGTGTGTCACTTAGCTTGCTGATCTGTTCCAAACAGCTTATACTGAGGCTCAAGGGCTGGTCCACCATCTTGGACCCATTTGCCTCTAATCACCCTATACAATGTCCTTAGGTTATGTCTTTCTTTGAAGTTCATGCCCTGACCCTTCCCTCCTGTTTCATTTCCCCCTTCAGAAATTTTACTCCCATCTTCTTATGAGAAGCAGAGTGGTGACAATACATCTTCTGTAATTGCTTCTAGGCTGAGTGGAAGCATCGACCTGCCTGTCAAGGAGTAAATGTCTCTAGATACCTGATCTAGGGGCCCAGAGGCAGGACTGCTCCTTGTTTTAAGTCAATACGGACTGGAATCTCTGCATAGCCGTAATTTTGATGTGAAACTGTTGTAACTCCTTCCATACCCTTCCTATGAATCTCTTTGATAACGAAGCCCTTTTAGTAACAGCATCAGAGCACAAAAATATCTATAAATGACAAAAGACATAAAAGGCATGGTTAAACATCTTGAGCAACTGAACTGAACTGAACTGAAACATCTGATTTATGAATTTATTCATAAACCAAAATTATGAATGATTACATGTAACATACAAAATAATGATAGTTAAATATTTCTCTTCAAGACACCTTGAGAGCCCTCTAAATTATCCCAAAGTTAGCTGGAAAACAAAAGAACTTTAACTAAAATTTGATATTCAGGAAGCTTGTCAAAAAGTTTTAAAACACTTAGTCAAGATTCTCAGTCACTGTGAGACAATACCCATTCCTTAACCAAAGTAACCATAGATCTCAAAAGCAAATGTTAATACAAATTATTTAAAGGCAAAGAAACTCACACGGTCTGTTGTCAAAAGCAGCATTTCAAGAATACTTGAGGAAAAAACCATAACCAGTCTTGTTCTAGCCCATTTCTAACAAAATCCATTTACCCAACTAAAATCAATTCAGTCTTAGAGAATGCTGATCATGCATAGACATTCAGTGTCTTTTATTCCTTTTACTTGCTATTGTAATCACACATCTTACTTTGCTTAAAGTTTTGTGTTTTTTTAACATTGAGTTACTTTTCTTGTTGACAAATCTGTAACAGGTGGAATAAGTTCTTATTTGACCTCTAGTTCTTGCCTGGAGAATCCCAGGGATGGGGGAGCCTGGTGGGCTGCCATCTATGAGGTCGCACAGAGTCGGACATGACTGAAGCAACTTAGCTTAGCAGCAACCTAGGTACAATAGAAATATTATAGTTACCATTGATAACTCTAAGGACGTGTCTGTATTAATCAAGCCAACAAGCTTAAGCCACTTTCAATAGCAGATATCAATTCAGTACTGAATATTTCTGAGATCATGGATCCTAAAATTTATCTTGGCCAATTTTCTGTATATTTAGATTTAATTTGTAAGCATTTACTTTCAAGTCAATTAAGATAGTTCATTTACTAGTTAACTTTTACATTAAGACTGAACCAGAAATCTCAGTTTTTGCTGCTTGAGTTCAAAAAGCTCTTGACCACTCTCCACTCCCTTACCTCCCCGAGGGCCTGGACACAAGGGAGAGAGAGAAACCCCTGCCAAGGGAAGACAAATACAAATTGCTTTTCATGGGAGCACAATTGAAGTTCTCTTGGTCTTGTAAAAATGCTCTGGGAGAGATATAGCTGGGAGAGACATAGCTGTGAGAGAAATACCAGTTGCTTTTCATGGGAGCATAGTTGAAGATCTGTCTTGTAAAAATACTTAGGTGAGGAGGGTTATACAAGATGGAATAAAGCTTACCCATAACAAGGCCAGTCTAAAAGTTAAAATCTCAACCAATTGCCCACCATAGGCAGAGCCTGAAGCAATAGAGAAAGGATTCTCTGGTGTTGTCATTTGTGAGCCCTGTCCTGTTAATAATATTTACCAAAGTCATTGTAAGTACTGACACACATACATCAAAAAACATACCTTAATACCAAGTATTAATTTGAAGCTGACTATTTCCCAGTTCACAAGAACCTGAAATCCATTTAGCTTAATTTCTCTTTCACTTAGAATTGTTTGATTTTTGAGTGCCTACTTTTCTTTGAGCCAATTAAATAGAGCTCATTGACAATTTTAGCAATAATATCCAAAGACAAAGACACATACTGAGACATACATATATCCAAACAGACACAACAAGAGATCTCATAGCTTTGTTTGCCAGACTTAGTCATGAAACAGATATCACAATATAAAACAATAGTTGATAAATAACAATTGGAATAAGAACAAATTTAAAGGCTTCTTTAATGTGTGTTTCCCACTCCTTCCCCCCCCCCCCAAACGCCTCAGTTTTGGGAATTAGAGATGGTCTAGATATGGGTCCCTGAGAGCTGTGGTCTCAAGGTACAAGGAGAGAAAAGTATATTCTTCTAGTAGGACAATTTGGCTAAAACAAAAAGTTTTAACCAGTGTTCTCTGGAGTCTAAAGAATATTGTGGCTACACGGTCAAAAAATCTTTTTCTGTGGTCATAGTTTCATGGCCAAAATTTAAACCAAGCAGTGTTCAAGTTGGCCCTGATAGGCAGACTGGTCCCAATAGGGATTGTCTCTCTGGGAAGGTGAGGATCTTAGTTAGATCAGCCACAGACTGTTGATTATAGGAGAAGAGTCCTGGAAATAAGGGAACTTCAGTTTATATTCTCATCCTGTGGCAATACAGATTTAATTGTAAGAGACACATTTTTAGGCATTGTTTTATGTTTATTTTTGGCATTGGATCATAGCTATAGGTTGGCCAGTCATTTAAAACTTTTCCAAAGGTGTTCCCAGACTGGGGGGCATTGTGGTGTGGGACATTGGAGGAAATGCTTCCCATTTTAGATCAAGCAGTTTGTACCATATGTCTGCACACTGAAACCAATCTGCAGGCTCAAACCAACCAAACCAAAATCTCACCATCCAGAAGTCACACTGCAAATAAAACAAATGGCAAAGAGATGCCCAGAAATCAAAAGCTAAATGGCATAAATGCCCCAAATGTGACTTCCCAGTCCCACTAGACCTGTGACCTTGCCCAAAGCCTGCCTTACAAATGGAGTTGCCCTTCATAGGGAGAACTCCCCAGCTTGGAATCAAAGCTCCCCAAGTTGGAACCGAAGTTCCCCCAAACAGGCAAGGTCAAAGAGGCCCTGATGTGCACCCAGGAGACTCACTAGATAGCTGGTGGGTGTGTCATGGTGTGCCAAAGGCCCTCTTTCTGATCCTCCAGAAATCAAAATCTTCCCAGAGGAGAAATCTGGGCCAGCTTGGAGAAGGGATAAAAAGGATATCCTCCTAGCAAAGAAAGCCTCGGCAGCTGCTAGGACAACCTCTCCTATCTTCTCCACAGCAGCCTCAGGTTCTGCAGCCCAAGTGGAGGACAGGGTGTGATCGGGGCACAGCCCTGAAGCTGGGGAACCCTGATGCTCTGACCTGGGAGATCCTCCAAACTTCCAGTCTCCCAGAGGAAGGAAGCTAGTGTGAGAGCAATCCCCAAGTATCCGCCCAAGCCAAGCGGCCCTGCAGGGTCAGCTGCCCACAGTCAGATCCCAGACAAGCCCCCAAACTTGTTGCCAAAATCTTGGATCTCTGTGCACCAATACCAAACAGAAAAATGGAGCCAGAGTTGTGGAGGAGAAAGAAAGAGTGGCTTTATCCAGGCCAGAATACTGGAGTGGGTAGCTGTTCGCTTCTCCAGGGGATCTTCCCAACCCAGCGATTGAATCCAGGTCTCCTGCATTGCAGGCAGATTCTTTACCAGCTGAGCCACCAGGGAAGTCTATTACTTTGCCAGGCAAAGCAGGGCCACGGTAGGCTAGCACCTCAAGACCTGTGCCCCCACTCCCTGGTGAGTAGGGAAAGGTTGTAGTCAGGCAGGAGTGTGTGATGAGGATCAAGGCAGCGACAGTCTTGCATTCTTCTTCTTCTGCAGTTTCCAAAGTGTGCAGCTGCTGACAAGATTAGGGTCTGTGCAGGGTCCTAGGTGGCCCATATCCCAGTGTGGATGAGCTGCTGCCCCAGGTGGTTTCATTGCAGCTTCTCCTTTGATTAGCAGCTCTTCCACCCTTTGGAACTCAGAGAAGGTCATGGAGGCTGGAGTCTTGCCTACAAGGAATGGGGGGCAAAAAGTCCTCTGTGTCCAGGAGTCCCACAGGGCCCTGCACGGCATCATTTTTAAGAAATATAAGATTTGTTGTGGTGGTTCCTCTCCCTTTACTATCTAAAATAATTTAGATAAAGAGCCTGTTCCTGGAATAGAGCTACCACCAAATATATCCGCAAAGAACATGGACTCAGTGTGGTGGGGGATACTCTGGAGGACCCAGGGATCAGAGTCCACTCTGTCCCCTTGCCTCTGCCTGATTCAACAAACATTTGCTTTTCCATCTCCATGTGAATTGCCTTCCTCCCCCTGTGAAATCCCAAACCACTACTCCTAACATCCACTTTTGTCTTTAGCTGAAGATATTTTTTTAACTTTTTTTTAATCAGTTTATTTTTTATTGAAGGATAACTGCTTCACAGAATTTTGTCATTTTCTGTCAAATTTCAACATGAATCAGCCATAGGGACACATATATCCCCTCCTTTTTGAACCTCCCTTCTATCTCCCTCCCCATGCCACCCCTCTAGGTTGATCCAGAGCCCCTGTTTGAGTTTCCTGAGCCATACAGCAAATTAAGTGAAGGTTTCAGCCACTTTGTCATACTTAGTTTCCCTGCATCTCTCCCGTGTACACACGCTATTAACTTTGATTTTCTCCTATTAATGTATCTCATGTCAATTTAGTCCTTAGATGAATCTAGAAGAGGAAATTTTCTTTCTCCCTTACAAGGACAGTTCAGAGAAGTGAAGGTCAAAAGAAGGAAACACACACACAGGAGGAGCATAATGAAGCCACTTGGACACTGCTTTACAAAATTGGAAGTGGAATTCTCTCTTCTGCAGTCTGGTTGTCTAATATATCTCATGCAAAAATGGATAAAGAGAGGGGCTTCCTTAACACCAAGGAAATTAATGAACTCAAGTTTCAAGTCTTAGTTTCGTTATGAATAACAAAGCTTTTGGGATTTTCCAAGTCAGCCTTAAGAAGATCCTCTGTGGAGACAGCAAGGAACTTCCTCCTCTCTAATACCAAGTCCATTGGATGATTAATAAGCCCTGCCACAAAACATGAATCATGCTTCGAATTCATTTTTACAAAATATCTTACAGTGAGTGATAGCAGTGCCTTAAAAACTTTCAGGCATAATTCAAGGAAATTCAAGCATGTCCTTTATGTCTTTAGTCACATTCTTGTCTGCTTTTGGAAAGACTTTGATCCTGCTTGTCTTTAATTGAAAGGCAGCCTGTATTCCAGGACAGTTCTGGTAACATGACTCTTGTGAATCCATTTCTTTGCTTCAAGTCCTCTTCAAGCAGCTAACAGGTTCTGTGTTTTTTGCTTCAGCATTTGTGACCCTGAATAGATTGTTTACATTCTGATTTCTTTCCCAGAACCTAAATCCACTGAAGGAAATCAGAATGTGTCATCTTAAAGCATGTCTCTTTGACATAAAAATTATTTTGAGCTGAAGAAAATTAAGAAGAAGCAAATAAAGTTTCCCCCTTTTTGCCCAAAGATAAGATATAAATTCTTTTTTTTTTTTTTACTGCAGATAAACTTTTAGCCCAGTGCTTAGTCGCTCAGTTGTGTCTGTCTCTTTGCAACTACATGGACTGCAGTTCACCAGGCTCCTCTGGCCATGGGGATTCTCCAGGCAAGAATACTGGAGTGGGTTGCATGCTTTTATCCAAAGGATCTTCCCAGCTCAGGGACTGAACCCAGGTCTCCTAAATCGACTGAGCCACCAGGAAAGTTGGAGTACTTTCCTAACCCTTCTCCAGGAGATCTTCCTGACTCAGGAATCAAACTGGGATCTCCTGCATTGCAGGCTGATCCTTTACCAGTTGAGCTACCAGGAAGACACCAAGAGAATCCACAAGCTGGCCTTCCTCCAGTAGTTTTTTCCTGTATGTTACCTTCTCACAGGGTGCCACCCTTGGGAGGCTAAAACTGCTTTCCTTTTTTTTTTTTTTTTTTGCCGTTTCTCTACAAATTTATTGTTCTTTCTTGAAGATGCTGTACAAACTGGATTTCTAAGCCGCCTTTCTGAGTTACTTTTCATTTGGATTCCTCCCTCGTACTGTGGACTATATGCATTTAATAAATTGTCTCTCTCTTGTTAATCTGTTTTTTGGTTAGAGTTCAAGCTGAAAGCCTGAGATGAGTTGTGATAAAGTTCTTCCTCCCTTACATCACCAAAGTGGATCTTGTGGCTTTCTTTCATCCCAGCTTCTCCACTGTTGCCACCCACATGTACACCTACTCACATACCATATCCTTGTTGAATCTGTCATAAAACAAGATGCATGATACGGAGACTACAATTTATGTGCTATCTCTGTCCAATTTCTGAGAATACCTAATTTAATTGCTACTGGAATTATACACTGAGAATGAGAATTATCATCTGAAATAAAAATAAGCAAGTATTTTTTTTTTCTTTTTGCCACAATGAAATTTTTTAAATGTAATGTATAAATAATAGGTGGCAGAAATAAAAACATTTGAACCACAAAAGATATATTAAAATGAGTAAGGAATCAGCTTTGTAAAACATGAAGGATAGAACAAACTATCCATGAATATTTCATTCACCATCATAACACCATTTTTATGTGTCTGTTTATGCATATATGAACACAGATAATTTCATACACATAAATTTATATCATGCATACAATTTTATTGAAATAGATTTTTTAATTTATTAGTTATGACTTTTTTTTTTTCCTTTCATCTTTTGGTAGTGCCCTGCTGCATGTATGTGGGATCTTATTTTCCTAACTGCGTCCCCTAAATTGTCATCATGGACTCTTAACCACTTGGCTGCAGGGAAATCCATGCAATTTTTATTCTGTACATCTTTCTTTTTAAAAATAGTGGGTCTTTTTGGTTGCTGTTTGTTTGTTCATTTGTTTGCATGCATATGTATTCCACCTCACTTTTTCTCCTTCCAGTGAATAACTCACCCATCCTGCTCTCTGATTTGTCTTCTTTAATAATCTGTATACAGTTTTCTTTTTTCTCCTTGCTCATACTGTGTGTACAAACACACACACATACATCCATATGTAAGGAAGAAGGTTTGTCATGAGTTGTCTTATAAAGTGGAATTATACTATGTGCATTTCTCTGAACCTTGGTTTTTTTCACGTAATAATCACATGATAGGAATCACCCAAAATAGATCTAACTTGTTCCATGCAAATCCTTGTATTGCATAGCTTGGATATACCACAGTTTTGTATATACTCTGTTTCCAGTTTTTTACTTCCACAACAGTGGAGAGGGAATCTAAAGTCTACTATACATTAGCACTTTTCTTCCTTTATCTTTCCAGATTTATAAAGATTTAAAGTAATTGTATTCCATATTTAAAGAAATTTTCTGTTTGTTCTTGCTATCTCATAGTCTAGTAACTTGAATGAAGCTGTGGTTCAGAACACTTTGGATATTGTACATCTTTGAAAAAAAATCTCATGAAAATGATAAAACCTCCCCAGGAAAACATACTTACACTTTTAAAAAGTTGCTTATAATTTTAATGGCCTTGATCCCAGAAGAGTATTTCCTGAATTTGAGAAAATGCCACACAATAAAGTTACAAAGGGGATTCTCTCATGTTAGTAATCACCCCCAAATCTCCAGACCTCCTCTTCCTTCTCATGATGACATGTAACAGATTATGGACCTGCTGGGGAGGAAACAATGTTCCTTCTATCATTCTAGGTTCTTCTGGCTGATCCAAGAACTAAACTGACATGAGACTGATTAACAGGAGAAAACCAAAGTTTAAGAACTTGCATGCTTGGGAGACTCCAGGCTCCTCTGTCCACGGGATTCTCCAGGCAAGAATACTGGAGTGGGTTGCTATGCCCTCCTCTAGGGGATTTTTTCCAACTCAGGGATCCAACCCACGTCTTTTATGTCCCCTGCATTGGCAGCTGGGTTCTTTACCACAAGCACTACCCAGGAAGCCCCACATACTTGGGAGAAACCCAGAGGAACTAAGTAACTCACCAAAATGGCCAAAGCCTTCTCTTTAAATAATTAGTAATCTTAATACTGAAATAAATCTTCAGCTAAACATGAAAGAGAATTTTAGTGAAGTGGTTTGGAACTTCAAAGGAGAGGAAGGCAATTCACATGAAGATGGTAAAGCAATTGGTAAACAAATGTTTTCTGGGTCACGTGGAAAATAATTTCAGCAAATAGATCTATTTTAGATTCCTACTTGTTTACCACACTTAGTCCCTGTTATACTATAGTTACCTGTCATGATAGCTCCCTTTCCGGAACAGGTCTTCTATCTCATTTTTTTTAGGCAGTTAAAGGGAAGGTCTGGAGAAGGCAATGGCACCCCACTCCAGTACTCTTGCCTGGAAAATCCCATGGATGGAGGAGCCTGGTAGGCTGCAGTCCATGGGGTCGCGAAGAGTCAGACAGGACTGAGCGACTTCACTTTCACTTTTCACTTTCATGCATTGAAGAAGGAAATGGCAACCCACTCCAGTGTTCTCGCCTGGAGAATCCCAGGGACGGGGGAGCCTGGTGGGCTGCTGTCTATGGAGTCGCACAGAGTCGGACACGACTAAATGACTTAGCAGCAGCAGCAAAGGGAAGGTCAAAGTTTCTTCCTGAGTCTTTTGGGCCTTGATTATTTTCCGCTCACAATAATCCACATGCCAGAGAGGCACATATTGAGGTGTCAAACTTTGCTCTCCAAAGACTTTACAGTGGAAAAGGAAATGGCAACCCACTCCAGTTTTCTTTCCTGGAGAATCCCATGGGCAGAGGAGCCTGGCAGGCTACAGTCCATGGGGTTGCAAGGAGCTGGACATGACCGAGTGACTAACACACACACAGACTTCACAGTGGCACAGTAGAGGCAGGCCGCTGAGAAAGCAACGTTCCCAACCTTCTCTGTAGAAGTCAGAATCTTCTACATATTGACTTGGGTAAGTTTGAGGGGCTACTGGGGAGGTGCTGTCTTTCATGCAACCTAATTTTAAGTGCTTACCATTCACTTGTCGCTTTATTCCCATAAAGTTGCCACTTGTCACTGTTAATATTGTCTTGGTTCTCATCCTTACAGGCAAAATAGAGTAATTCCCTAGACCCCAGACCCTTTAAGAGCAGTTTTGTCACATGCTCAGACTGGTGGTTGAGAGACTAAAATTCTTTCTGAGTGCCAGCCCATTTCTGTTGTAAAAATAAAGAAGTGGGTTGGAGATGCTGAGGTTAAAGAAATGGACTCCAAATGTCACCTCTCCTATGTCAGTTTTGCCTTTCTCATCTGTCACTTGTGAGCTAGAGGCCAGCCCAAGACCCTAGACATCAGGGGCCGATGAGGTCCAGTGTTCTACTGAGCCATGGCTGGAACCGTCCTATCCAGTGACGCATATTTGGAGTGTACTTTGTGTTTTATCATACGTAAGCTTTTTATTTCCAGAACTATAATTGACTTACAGTATTGTATTAGTTTTAGGTGTACAGCAAAATGATTCAGTTATTTTTTTCAGATATTCTATCATAGTATTATAAGATATTGAGTAAAATTCCCCGTGCTATATAGTGAAGCCTTGTTGCTTATCTATTTTATGTATAGCAGTTTGCATCTCTTAATCCTATACCCCTAATTTCTCCCTCCATCCTCCATTTTTCCTTCTCTCTCTCCTTCCCTCCTCCTCCCCTTTGGTAACCATGATTTGTTACAAATCACACATGTAGTTTTTTAAAATATATATTTCTTTACTTATTTGGCTGTGCTTGGTCTTAGTTGCAGCCCTTGGATCTTTAGTTGTGACATGTGGGATCTAGTTACCTGATTAGGGATTGAACCCTGGGTCCCCTGCATTGGGAGCTTGGAGTCTTGTCCATTGGATAACCAGGGAAGTCTCCATGTGTAGTCTTAAATAACAAATTTCTTCTTGTTTAAGTGATGGGATGGGGTAATTACTCTATGTTAAAAAACGCAAATACATAAAGAAGAAAATTCAACCTGCATGGGTCTAAGGTAGCACAGTGTTCATTGAAACCACAACCTCCTCACAACAGAGATTAGATGTTAATGAGAAACACTGAATGAGCAAATCAAACTGCAGTCTCAGGCCGGGGCTATATCTGAAGTGAAGAAGGCACCCTAGGGCAGAGATGACTAAGGCCAGGATTGGCCCCCGAGGTGAGGAGAGAGGAGCTGGGAAAACTTTACAGCCAACGATCTTCCAATTCTACTGTTTGGTGAATTTGATCAAGTTTCTTTAGGCACCAAACTAGGGACAATAAAAACCTCAAGGAAAGCCCGAAAATTAGTTAACGCTGTGTGTTGCTGACGGTAGAATATCTCAGCTCTCCAACACTGTGTGTCAGAAGATGGCACACAGGAAAATGGACGCTGATTGGATTTCAGTGAGTCAACCAAATGTTCCTGTAAGACTGGCACCAAAAAATAAACCCAGATTCCCTGCTATAATCCTCCCATGGGAAAACCCACTGTTTTGATATTTCATATTGCTGTCTGACTTACCCCTCTTATTTTTCAGTGGGGAAAATCTTTGCGGTGAGCAAATACTGTGATCTCAGCTGCGAGCTCCTTTATTATTGTTGGCACCTTAGCAGCAGTGTTGGCTGGGTTTCAGTCATGACCGGATTCCCTTCTCATTTTCCTTGTTACCTCAGAGTCCCAGGACCTGAACGGCTTCGGCGCCTCCTCAGGCCTCTTCTGCCCTTCAGCCTCCTGCACGTCTGATCCAGTCATGTCTCCCTTTGACTTTGTTGGGATCTGAGACCTAGGAAAGCTTGTGAAGGTATAAAAGAGGACTTCCCTGGACAAAATGAGGGGCACTTCTGTATGAGAGCGTTCTGCAGGGAAGCACCAAGCCAGACACCTCACACACATCGTCTCCTTCAAGTCCGTGATGGGTTTCAGATGTTGGTGCTATTCTTACTTTTTAGACGAGGAACATGAAGCTCAGAGCGTTTTAATAATCTGCCTGTAGTCCACCAGCTAGTTAAGGAAATGGGATTTGATTTTTTTCCCCTCATATATATTTCTTTTTATTCCTCAGTGCTATGAGAAGGAAGGATCTAATTTTATTTTTTTAATTTTTTAAAACAATTTAACCACACCCTGTAACATGTGGGACATTAATTTCCTGACCAGGGATCAAACCCATGCCCCCTGCATTAAAAACTGGAGTCTTAACCCACTGGACTGCCTGGGAAGTCTCACAAGATGATATTTGATTGTGGTATGTCTACATTCACTAATGCCAGGGGTTGAGGCCTTGGGGGAGCTCCTCACAGCCTTATCCTAATATCATATCCTAAAATAGCTAGCATTCCCTCTATCAGACAGAAACAGAGAAGGGTTTTATTGCTTTGATTTGTTGCTGTTTTTTAGAAGCTGTATCTGGAGCAATTTTAAATAAAGTTTATATATACATATATATAGATACACACACACACACACACACACACACACAGAAAAGTATGCAAATTATAAACGTTGATCTTTTCAGTGTTTTCACAAAATGAGCATACTCATGTAACTGTAATCAGGCTGTATTATTCAATATTTCTTTAGGAGTTTCCTAAATTTTCTGTGGTTTTTCTAAACCCACACATCAAAACCCAGCCATTATCAGAGGTTTTTACACCTCTCTCTGAAGCAACTGTCTTCTTTCTTTGCTGTCCCCAAAGACCCTGGCTGACCACTATTAAACAAAGTTTGACAGAGTAAATTTGAAAATCTAATGGGCCTTATGTTGCTGGCCAAAATCTTGGCTTTCTCTCCCCTTCACAGGCAATAAAAGAATACGGAGACAGAGTTTAGAGGAAATAACGTCTCAAGAACTATGCCCCATCCCCTCCATGAGGAGTCTAGGGGCTTATATAAGATGAGGGCTCGCAGTCAGGAGTCGGTGATAAGGAACAAAGGTGCTAGGATCTTGTCAAAACACAGTCATAGGTTGGCATCGGTAACCCAGTAGTTGAGTCTTGCAGTTGGGTGGTTCTGTGGCCTTCTTTCTGATCTATAACTACAAGGGGAAGGGAGTGTTCTAAGGGTAAGCAAAGGATAAATGCAGCTCCTGCAGAGTTAGGGAGCAGAAAAGCAAACTTAGCTACAGACATACAGTGTTAGGAGCAGTTAGAGTTAAAAAAAAAAAAAGAAGAAGAAGCTGGAGCCTATTATACAGACTGAAGTAAGCCAAAAAGAAAAACACCAATACAGGACACTAACGCATATATATGGAATTTAGAAAGATGGTAACAATAACCCTATATGCAAGACAGCAAAAGAGACACGGATGTATAGGATAGTCTTTTGGACCCTGTGGGAGAGGGCGAGGGTGGGATGATTTGGGAGAATGGCATTGAAACACGTATATGATCATATGTGAAACCAGGTTCGATGCATGAGACAGGGAGCTCCGGGCTGGTGCACTGGGATGACCCAGAGGGATGGGATGGAGAGGGAGGTGGGAGGGGGTTCAGAATGGGGAACATGTGAATCCCCATGGCGGATTCATATCAATGTCGGGCAAAACCAATACAACATTGTAAAGTAAAATAAATAAATAAACAGAAAAAAAAAAAGGTATGTTTAGGTCTACACACTATTCTCTATATTCTCTTTGTTCTCAGGAAAGAGAAAGAAGAAACTCATTTCTCTTTTTTTGCTTTTACTGCAACACTTCCTAGGTGATTCATGAGTCAAGGTGCATCTCCTCTAGCCGTGAGAAGGCAGGAGGTTGTGCAAAATGGAAGGTTTTCAGAGGAAGAAGGGTCGGTCAAGGGAGCTATTAGCAAAAGATAAAAGATTATTCTTAGTCTGGACATCCTTTTGGAGTGAAGGCATAACAAGAGCTTTATCATACGGATGAACTCTTCTTCCCCTGGGGGCGGAGAGCACCTGCAGGACAGATTACCTCACTGGTGTTGGCCAGTAAGTCCCAGACTGGCTGGTTAAGATCACACTTCTGGGAGAGGGTGAAACTATAGTTAGGTTAGGTATTACATCTAGGTTTAGCTCCAGTATTCTTGCCTGGAAAATCCCATGGACAGAGGAGCCTGGTAGGCTGCAGTCCATGGGGGTCACAAAGAGTTGGACATGACTGATTGATTTCACTTTTCTTTCCTTTAGCACAAGGGACACTATCTTGGGCTTGTGGTTTTCTTTTTTATCCTTCCTGTATGACATCTTTGAATATGATTTATTAGTATCTATATGTTCTGGGAATTAAAGAAATATTTGTACTCTTCAAAACTTCCTTATACAACTTTTTAACTTTTTATGATTGATCTCCCAGTCTAAATCTGCCTCAATGGTACCATAATTCCCACCACCAGAACTGAAGCTACAGGAGAGCCAGGGTTTTTTCCTGTTTTGTTCACCTACATACCCCAGTAACTAGACTAGTGCTGGCATAGAATTGAAAGTGAATGTTGCTCAGTCATGTCCAGCTCTTTGCAACCCCATGGTCTATACAGTCCATGGAATTCTCCAAGCCAGAATCTTGGAGTGAGTAGCCTTTCCCTTCTCCAGGGGATCATCTATTTAACCCATAGGTTAATTGGCTCTCCTCCCCTACTCTGTTCCACACTCACCACTGCCTTGAATAACTTCCAGACTCTGTCATTCATGCCTACCTACCACATTCGTCTTGGTCCTCCTTGAGGCTGCCCCAGCTCGTCTATCATCTTATCATCTCATACCTACAACCTAAACTCTTTCTAATTTGTCTTCTCCTCCATTCTCTATGTGAGACACATTGCTGCCAAGGGTCAAGCAACAACAGGGCAGTCTGGGGAGCCTGGGTCAGGTAAGCACACAAGAGGGGCACACACTCTCTCCTCTGGTTAGAAAAGGTTTCCCAGAGGTGGTCTTAGGGAGTCTCAGACCAGACAAGAGTACAGAGTGGGCCAGGGAGTAAGGAAGGTGAAGCGGGCAGAGAATGTGCAAAGCTCAAGAGAATAGGAGTGTCTGGGGCAAAGGGTGTGTGTGTGTGTGTGTGTGTGTGTGTGTTGGGGAGAGGGGACATCTCTAGAAATGGGACTTGTCCAGGAGCGGAAAATCCCCTAACTCTCTTGAGTTCTTGTGGCTGGACTAACAATAAAAATGGCACAAGACTAACAAGAGGAAAAGAAACAAATTTAATTGGTGCTCACGGAGGTGTCATAGAAATAGGACTTAAGAAGTGGCCAAAGCAGCCAGCTTTTATGATTTTAGACAAAAGAACAATAAATTTGAGAGGAACTGACAGGACAGACAGACTTAGGTTTGAACACTTTAACTAGTAAGGGATTTGAGCAAAGCTTGGGACTGGGTAGTAAATTGGTAAAGAAGTGACAGGATTTATTTGTGAAGACTTCTTGGCCCTGAATTCCTTATCTCTGGTGATAAGGATGCCATTATACTTCGCCTCTAAGAGGGCCCCTTTCACTTCAGAGACTTATTTCTTACTTCCAGGGAGACAGAGTCCCTCTTGCATTGGCTGATTCTTTTTATTTACTTATCTATTTATTTATTTTTGGCTGTGCCGGGTCTTCACTGCTGCTCACAAGCTTTCTCTAGCTGCTACAGCAGGTGCTACGCTTTGTCGTGGGGGATGGGCTTCTCACTGCGGTGGGCTGTCTGATTGCAGAGTACAGGCCCTAGGCGCATGGGCTCGGTAGTTGCGAGCACGAACTTAGTTGCTCCACAGCATGTGGAATCTTCCCGGCCCAGGGATTGAACCCATGTCCCCTGCATTGGCAGACGGATTCTTCACCACTGAGCCACCAGTGAACTCTTAGCTGTTTCTTAAGTAACCGTAACTTAAAAAATGGCATTTGTCATTGAGGCATGTTTTGAGGGGGCCTGATCTGGGTCCCAACGAACTGGAAAAGAAAGCAGGGGCCTGCATTATACTAAAAAGTTCCAATTTAACCCTGGAGATACTAGGAGGTCCTGTAGAATTCAAGCAGGGCAGGACAGAGGCAAATTTTCAGTTAGAAATACCATCCTGACAGCCGTGTATATAGAACATAGTCAAGTAGGGCAAGGTTATGGTCCAGTTAGTGCGCCGTGTGCTGTGCTAAGTTGCTTCAGTCATATCCAACTCTTTGCAGCCCTATGGACAGAGCCCACGAGACTCCTTCACTTAATTAAAGTCAAAAAATCTCTACGGTCTGGCCCCCTCCTTTTCCAGCCTTTCTTCAATAGCTCCCGTAGGAGAACTCTGTTTCAGCCAACACTCCAAGACCTTCTATTATTGTTGCTGCAGTTAGCTCCCCCACGCAGAGAGCTTCCACGTCCTCATCTCCCCTTGAGTTTTCCAAATTTTAGCCTTCCTTCCCTTGATGGATACTTGCAGCTACTGAACATACCCCTCCCTCCCTCTGCAGACCACACTCCTGGAGATAGTGACTCTATTTTATACCTTCTCCTTATCACCATTCAGACCACAGAGCCACACACAGAAACCAGAACTCAAAATGTGTTTCCTTCAATCGGTGGTGATTTAAAACCATGACCCAGCAGTGTTTTAATACTTTAACGCCTGCCCTGAGATGTTGTGGGAGTGGCTGGGATTGTGTAATTTCCTGTGGGGAAAGCTTTTTTCCCACCCAGTAGCCCATAATTGTTCCTACAGTGTCAATTCACTAGCTTACAAAATTATACTCCCTCTTAAAGGCTAATTTCTTAATGTAAAACAAAGCTTTTATTGTCTGTGGATTTTTTAAAATTTGAAACAACCTCACATCTTCTTTTGGTGGTTTGACTCTTTTCTGTCTTAGCCAGATAGCAGCCAATAATGTGAGGCTGGAATGAAAAGTCAGGAGTCTGGTATTGAAGGGAAATGGTTGATAAGAAGAATGGAAGCCACAAAGTCATAAGACAAGCTTTGGAAACTTGTTAGTGGTATAAGGCAGTAGTTGAGCAGATCCTCTGGAGTACCAGTTCTCAAAGTATGGTCTGGACAGCAGCCTCTCCTGCGACTCCATTAGTCATGCAAAATTTTGGCTCTTTCCCCAGACCTACTCAATCAGAAACTCTACAGTAAGTCCAGCAATAGTGCTTTGGAAACTTCTGCTCTAGAATTTAAAGGGAGAATCTACAAAATATCTGCACTCAAATCTGAGTTTAGTTTCTTCTTTCCGGCCCCTCACCCCACCCCACCCTCACCACCCCTTTGATGCTTCCTGGAAAAAAGAAAAAGACAAATAAAAATCAAGTGTTTCTGTTTGATTGGTTGACTTAAAGAGGTTCAATTTCTAGGATCCATTAGAAAAAAAAAATTACTGAGTACCTCTAATGTCCCATTCACTGTTTGTAAGTACCAAGATGAGTGACTATTCCTGTTCTAGAGGAGGACGACTGCACAAGCTGGTGTGTGTGTGTCTGTGTGTGTCTGTCTGTGTCTGTCTGTGTTGAAAATGATAACGGAGCAGAAAGTGGGGAAGGCTTTTTGGAAATAATGTCAGTTGGGAAATTGTGTTAAAATTGGGAAGGTACACTTCAGGCAAAGAACCAGGCTGCAGACAGTCACAAAGACTCCCTTGTCGGTGTCTTGATCCTTAAAAATATTGCAGAGAATTATAAGAGCCAAACTAGGTAGGATTTTCATTTTTTTCTGCTTGATTTCACAGTTTAGATGCACAAGGGGTATCTGTCTCCTAGATCCCTTTGATTAACCAGGGTCCCCTTGATTTAATCAAAATGCAACACTGCATCCAACTCCAAGTCTTTCAGGAACTTCCCTGAGGCTCTGTTTCCTTTGATGCTTCCCGAGTCTCCCAAACACTTAAACGATCAGATCCTCCATCATCCAGTTTCCTCCATCCAGGCTGATCCTGGACAAAACTGTCCTAATCAAAATTTATTTTGCTTCCTTGTCTTCAAACAACAAGCTTGGTCTTTAGAGGTTTCCAGAAAAGTATGAGATATCTCTGCTCAGAAAAGTTATGACTTAGATAATGGCATAATATCTTGACAAAAAAAAATTAACAAAATAGGCTCTAATAACAAAGAATTGTATGACATTTTTTCCAGTAGTCATGTACGGATGTGAGAGTTGGACTGTGAAGAAGGCTGAGTGCCGAAGAATTGATGCTTTTGAACTGTGGTGTTGGAGAAGACTCTTGAGAGTCCCTTGGACTGCAAGGAGATCCAATCAGTCCATTCTGAAGGAGATCAGCCCTGGGATTTCTTTGGCAGGATTGATGCTAAAGCTGAAGCTCCAGTACTTTGGCCACCTCATGCGAAGAGTTGCCTTACTGGAAAAGACCCTGATGCTGGGAGGGATTGGGGGCAGGAGGAGAAGGGGACGACAGAGGATGAGATGGCTGGATGGCATCATTGACTCGATGGGCATGAGTCTGAGTGAACTCCAGGAGTTGGTGAGGGAGGCCTGGCGTGCTGCAATTCATGGGGTCGCAGAGAGTCAGACACGAGTGAGCGACTGAATTGAACTGACTGAAACAACATAAGAAGACTGGAACAGACAAGCTATGGGCCAAGTTAAATCCAGCTTGCTGCCTGTGTTTGTACAGCCTGCAAGCTAAAAATGTTCTCTCCATTTAAAAAGAAAAATTTATAACTTTTTTTAGGCTGACAACTAAATTTATATGAAACTCAAACTTCAGTATTTATAAATAAAGTTTTACTGGAACACAACTACATTCCTTCAGCTATATTTTGTGTATAAATGATTTCTTGATACAAAAGTAGAGTTGAATAGTTGCGACAAAGATCATGAGGATTCTGCAGGCACGAACACTGGAGTGGGTTGCCATGCCCTCCTCCAGGGGATCTTCCTGACCCAAGGATCTAACCCAGGTCTCCTGCATTGCAGGCAGATTCTTTACCATCTGAGCCAACAGGGAAGCCCAAGAAAAACCATACAACCTATAAAGTCTACCATATTGATTATCTGGCACTTTACTGATGATGCTCTGACCCCCGCCTCAGTTACTGAACGCATGGTTCCTCACTTCTTTGTCTCAGATTCCACCTGCAGAGCCATCCTGTCTCCCTTCCTGAGTGTCTCCTGTGTCATCTCCCTTCTTCCCTCTTACACTGCCTGTGTAGATAAGCTTAAGAGATGAGATGTCTCATGCTTTTCTGGAAACCTCTTAAAGACCAAGTTCACTGTCTGAAGAGAAGCAAGCCAAATAAATGCCTTCAAATCCTCTGTACTGGTTCTCTCACCAAACATCCTTTCTTCTCGGAATCTCTCTTTACTTCCTCTTCCTCTAACTTGTCAGAATCTGTCCCTTTAAAATTAAGTCTTCTGAGGATTCAGAGGCCAAACTCTTATTTTCTTATACTCTAAAGCTAAAGCATGAGCCAATGTCAAAGATTTTCCTGAGGTGACTGAAAGCCCTCACAGATTTGCTGAGGAATGAATAAAGTCATTAAAATATCACCCTGGCTCTCCCGCTTGTGTCCGTTGGTTTATGCGTTTGTCAGAGAAGGCCAGGCCCAGCACTGGATAAAAAAACACTTGGGAAAATCTGAAAAGGTCTCTAGAATTACAGCAGAGAGATAAGCCTGCTAACTTATTGTAAGATGAGGCTCAGGCGATTGCTAGGCAATTTCACTGAGTAATTCTTAGCGCTTTTCTAAAACCTTTTGATTGAAATAAAACTTGGGTTGCCACACAAAAATCTGACAAAACTGCTCCAGAATATTACAATCTACTTTGGAATGTTTTTAAGGAAAATTCTTGTCTTCCTCCAGATGTTGATTCCACCTGAGTGGCTCTTAATTCTGTGTTTATTAATGAGATGAGCCAGGGCCTTTTCTTTCTAGTAAAAAAGATAAAGACTAGGAAACTATCCACTCCAGATTTAATCTTGTAAACCAGCTTTCCTATGCTCTAGATGAGTCACCTAAAAGGAAGACCACCAAAATTCCTGAACTTCAACAGATGAAGGTTCCTAACAAAACCAAAACCCTCCTAGTTTCTGTATTATCATGAAGATCAGACTTTGGAAATGGAATTGTAATTAAAATGTGTTAGGCATCATCAGCCCTCTAACCAGTCTTTCTAACATCTTCGCAATTCTCAATGGAACTCCAAAGAACTACCGAGGCTTTTCCCAACCTTTCTCTTAACTGACTTAGAGAAACATTTCTCCAGACTGGGGATGAGTCTTTTCCAGTTGTGACATGGAGGCCACCCTCTAGGGGCTCAGCTCCACTACTGTAAAATAGCCCCTGCCTTGGCGTACTAAAACAGTTCAAATAATGGGGCTCTCTGGTGATCCCCAAGAGGCTCCTGGCTCTGAACTAATTCCATTTTGTCTAGGCCCTTTGAGATATTCCTACCCTTTTCTCCTGAGTTCCTCTAGCCCTATCCATTTCTTAGGCCAAGACTTCTTAGGGAAGTATCTGGAGAGAACTTCTTCTTTCTCAAAGAGGGGAATAATTCTAGAATTTAACAGCAGTCACCCAAGTAATCCAACAGGTGATTTAAGTGACCTTTTGACGTCTTTTATTTTTTCCATCCCTGATGGTACTAGAACAGATTCTGAAAAACACTGATCATTTATCCCTGTTGGATCAGCTACCACTTATCTTCTGGGCAAAATATGCAATTAATGTTGGCAAAATTCACCAAAAACCACCTCCCATCAAGATTCAAATAAGTCCCTGAAAACCTCTTTCCAAAATTAATCAGTTTCCTATAAGTAAAGAATCCCTTCAAGGCATAAAGCCGATAACGGAAGATTATGAACCTCAAAGCCAGATTATCCCTTGTTCAGCCCCTTTAACACTCGCATTTTACCAGTGAGAAAGCCTAAAGGGTATGAGTGGAGGTTTGTCCAGGACCTCTGAGCAATAAACAATGTCATTATCCCTTGACACCATTATTAACATCCATTCCCAAAGACAATCCCAGACATTTTAAACTGCCAAAATGGATTTCATACATCTATTCCCACTGGAGTAAATTTTTTACTAAAATAAGTATTCTTTAGTATTCCAGTTGGTGAAGCTAGTCAAACTTTTTTTTTTTTTTTTTGCCTTCATTTGCAGAGAAAAACAATTCAGCTGGATGGTAACACCTCAGGGTTTTAGAGAGAGTTCTTATTTCTCTTGAATCCTTAAGGCTGATTTGGAAGGCATAAAGTTTCCTAGAGATTCTACTTTGTTGCTCTGTGTGATGATTTGCCTCTTTGCTGTCTTTCCCAAGCCTCCTCACATGAAGACAGCCTCCACTTTTAGCCTTAAAGGACACAGGGTCACCAAAGAAAAATTGCAGTTTGCCCAAACCCAGGTTTGATACATAGGGCGTTGGATGTCAGAACAAGAGCTACAGCGATACTCAGGTAGACTTCATAGTGTCCTAATTTTCCCACTTTGGGCTATTACCTCTTTTATGGCTAAAGTCCTTTTGGAAAAGATTATCTTGACCTGGGAAGGTTCTCTCAAGCCTCATAGTGATCAAGGAACCTATTTTACTGGCCAGATGGTTTGCTGAGTCTGTGCTATTTGCCCAGTTTTACAAAAGCTTTTTACCATGCTTACTACCCTCAGTCCTCTGGCTTAATCAAATACAATAATGGCATTATTCAGACAACTGGCAAAATTCATAGAGGCCCTCTAAATACCTTGGCCAATACTCTTGCCATTGGTCCTTCTAAATCTCAGATCCACCTCTTTCGGAGCTCATAAACTCTTACCGTCATGACATTCAATGCATTTGGCTCCTACTTCTTCTGACCTACAACTGATAAAAGGAAAAATGCTCTTAATATTGGAAAGGCTTAATTGCATCTATTAAAAATAACCATGTTTTGGTAGAGCATTCCTTTCACAGTTTACCCTAGAAAGACAAAGATCTTAAGCATCACACTGTTCAACCTGCGGATTTCATCTATTGGAAAAAAATCACTCCTAGAAGAGCTCTACTCAACCTCACTGGAAAGTCCCCTATTGTTAACCAAACCTTGTGCTGCCAAAAGCCAAAGGAAATTACATGACACCTGAAGAAATTGGCAAGCCTCACTAGACCTACATATCTCTGGTTGACTTGAAAAGTAAATATTTCTTTGCATTGAAGCAGATGACTTCTGATGAGACAGCTTTCCCAGGATACCCAGACAAGGCCTGCTGGAAATTTGTCACCAAACCTCTGATGATCAGATGATCCCCAATGTCTATGAACTTGTTAACATTCAGACATCAGACAAATAGCACCTGAGAGTTCTCCCTCCTGACCCTCTTTGCTATCTGAATGTGACCTGAACAGGTGCTGTCCTCACTTGTCCCACTCCTCTGAAGAGCAACCCCAAGAAGCCTGTTCATACTGTTCCCAGACCTTTTAAACTGCTTAAATGGATTTCATACATCTTTCTCCACGCAGAGGATACAATTATGTTTTAGGTGTGTCTATATGTTTTCACAGTGGACTGAAGCCTTCCCTTGCAGATAGACAGGCTATTACCTCCAATATAAGAACTTTACCTCTAATGTGAAACACTAAACTCAGGAGAGATTCTTCCTGACACCGAGGGACAAAGAAATACTCAAATTAGAAAATCTGATTTCTTGATCGGCAATTTTCAGACAAAGATCTTGATCAAAAGGAGTAAGCATAAAAAATTACTAAACAGAAGCCTTAATTAAATAGAGCTGGGAGACCAGAAAGAAGAGCCCTCCTGCCTTACAGCGATAACAGAGCACCATAGGAAGAGGAAACACGCCTCTTCTTTCCTGGCCACAGTTCCGCCAAGGAGAAGCCATGGGCGCTGGTTACCAAAGCCCTTCCAGTTCCCGTTACCCTTTTAAAAAAGTGTTCTCCTTCTCTTGCTGTGTGAGGACTTGCACATGGCTTAAGCATGGTCATAGATACCAGCCTGCAATTCTCTGTTTATCCCAGATGGATCCTTCTTTGCTAAGGAAGTAGCTGGTAGTCTATTTGTTTGGAGTCAGTAACTGCTACAGTAGCTAAGAACAAGTAGAGATGTTGAGTAGACAAGCAAGTTCTCTTTGGAAAAAAATAAACACGCGTAGAGTCAGGCTTTGAAAACTGGGTAAAACTTTAAAAGGAGAATAGCAAAATATACTAGTTTTTAAAACTATATAAACATGTATAAAGATTTATTTGATTAATTAATGAGAATCAGCAGGATAGTAGAGCTAGTTCAAGAAAAACTAAGTTTGTACAGACATTTGGAAAAGAATGTTAAAGTTTAGTTGGGGTACAAAACTGGTTAATATCCTATAAGACAATAAAACCATAACAATTGGGGTTATCTTTACTATTGGACAGAAATTGTTGATATTGATGATAGGCCAAAAGAATTATAAACTAACATGTGGCTTCACAAAATCTAGACTTTTAATCAGTAGTGAAGTAAGTACTCAAGAATAGTCGAGTATAGTCAAGAATAGATAGGTAAAAATAGGTTCTGCTACATGACTAAATAGTTCTTGGGTGGACCAGTTAAGAAAATGCTCTATGGGTGGGTGCCACCACCAACTCAATGCACATGAGTTTGAACAAACTCCAGGAGACAATGAAGGACAGGGAAGCCTGGCATGCTGCAGTCCATGGGGTACCGAAGAGTCAGATGTGTCTTAGCAACTGAAAGCAGCAACAATATAACATTGAAAGTGCGTTCTGTCCTCTCTTTCGCTCAGCTATAAGTCTCGTCTACTTTTTCTTGACGAGATAAAAAATAGTATTTCTTTTAAGATTTCAGTTCTAGCAAGTGATAAAGGCAAAAATGTGCATGAGTTGCTGAGTCTGCTTTGGAGGCAGGGCAGAGAAAAGCTGAAGCCAAAGATACCTGGGTTTTACCTACAAGATAAGAGAGGAAGGGTGAGCATAGCATTCATATTTTTAAGCAGCTGCCATTCCTTCTTGTCAGCTTCTCAACCAGCAGACCTCCAATTTACAAAGGAAACATTATCTCATTTTACTCTTCAAAAAGTATTTAATGGAATATCTTTTTTAAAAAACTAAAGAAACAAAGAAATGAAAAAATGAATTTTTGCCAATCTTATCAATAAAATGACATTTTATTATTGCTTTGATTTGTGTTTTCCCAACTACTAGAGAATTTGCTGACTAAGGTCTGTCTAGTCAAGGCTATGGTTTTTCCTGTGGTCATGTATAGATGTGAGAGTGAATGCTGAAGAATTGATGCTTTTGAACTGTGGTGTTGGAGAAGACTCTTGAGAGTCCCTTGGACTGCAAGGAGATCCACCCAGTCCATTCTGAAGGAGATCAGCCCTGGGATTTCTTTGGAAGGAATGATGCTGAAGCCAAAACTCCAGTACTTTGGCCACCTCATGTGAAAAGTTGACTCATTGGAAGACTCTGATGCTGGAAGGGATTAGGGGCAGGAGGAGAAGAGGATGACAGAGGATGAGATGGCTGGATGGCATCACTGACTCGATGGATGTGAGTCTGGGTGAACTCCGGGAGCTGGTGATGGACAGGGAGGCCTGGCGTGCTGCTATTCATGGGGTCACAAAGAGTCGGACACGACTGAGCCACTGAACTGAACTGAAGAGAGTTTCGACATCTTTATTTTTTTTTAAGATGTCTTTTTTGAGGGAGCTTCCCAGTTTGCTCAGTGGTAAAGAACCTACCCGTCAATGTAGGAGACACTCATTTGATCCTGGATGCAGGAAGACCCCACGTGCACTGGAGCAACAAAGCCCGTGTGCCCCAACTATGGAACGTGTGCTCTGGAGCCCGGGAGCCACAACTACTGAGCCTACATGCTGCAACTGCTGAAGCCCACAGATCCCAGAGCCTATCATCTGCAGCAAAAGAAGCCTCTGCCTTCTTGCAGCAATGAAGGCCCAGCACAACCAAAATTAAGTCACTTAATTAAATTATTTTTAGAAGATGCTTTAAAAAAAATTTTGGTTGCACTGGGTCTTCTTTGCTGCAGAATTTCTCTAGTTGTGAAGAGTGGGAGCTACTCTTGTGTTGCTTGGGCTTTCCATTGCCCAGCCTTCTCTTGTTGCAGAGCATGCGCTCTAGGAATGCAGACTCAGTAGCTGTGATGCCCAGGCTTAGTTGCTCTGTGACAAGAGGAACCTTCCCGAACCAGGGATCAAACCCGTGTCCCCTGCCCTGGTAGGCAGATTCCCATCAACTGCACCAACAGGGAAGTCCAGAATCTTTATATATATGCTTGTCTTGCTCATATCTTTAGTTTTTAGTATCTCAATTTTTTCTACTGAGTTGCTTTGTTTTTAACTTATCAATCTTTAAAAGGTCTTTTATATTTATAAAGGATATTGATTCTGTCCATTATATTCACTGAAAATATTTAATCCCAGTTGCAAATTTGACTTTACTTATAGAGTCTTTTATAATTCTAAACATTTTAAAAAAATATTTAATGTAACAGTATCAGTCCATCTTTTTTTTCTTCAGTTTTTAGATTTACTTAAGCATGTTTCTTAAATGTATTCTTAAAGTTATAAGTACATCCTCTTAAATTTTTTATAAACATTTAAAATATTTTCTTTCTTACATTTGAATCTTTAATCAATTCAGAATTTAATTCTATACATGTGAATAGGAAGCTAACATTTTTCTTCTCAAAGGCAGTAATATTTTGCAAATCAACAATCAAGTCCTCACTAGAATTAAAATCCCACCTTTGCCATTTATCATTATCAAACTCTTCCTCTTAGTTTTCTTTCTTTTTAAAAAAAATAGATTAATTTTTAAGCTCTTGTTAAAATCTCTATTTTGATTAAAGGCCAAAATTTTTCCTGGTCCCAGTAACTGTGTATGATTCAGCTACTCACTTCTTCTAGTCATGTTCCCTGGAAATAAGCTGTGGTGACCCAAAGCTCTGAGAACTGGTACATTGCTATGCAGCTGCTTAGAATAACGCCAGTGCGAGTTTCCTGCTTACATACATCTTTAAGTGGGCTCTTTCCGCTGGCTAAACCTTTCTAAATGTGACTTAACTAACCAACAAGATGTTTGAAGGAAAGTAGATAAAACATTAAAATTGATTTGTGGCTACCCAAGGGTGCTATTTCAAAATGAAGACTTAGCAAGTGCACGTTCATTAATGCAGTGTTCATTCACCATGAAGCACCTACCTCATCACAGGTACACTCTAGGCACTGAGTATGTAGCAGCAAACAAAGTAGATAAAAGTTCTTACTCTTATGGGGCAAGCTGGAGGAAACAGGTCATAAATATACTGTTATTTAAAAAGAATTTCTAAGTTTTATTTTTCATCAGGCTGTACCAAGTGTAGTAAAGTACACAAATCTTAAGCACACAGCTCAATTAAGTTTTACATGTATATACTATGCAACTGCTACCCAGATCAAGACAATTTTCAGTTTCCCAGGCTTCTTAGTTCTTCCTCTCTCCAAAGGTAACAACTTTCATAGGTAACAACTATTCCGACTTCTACTAATATATGTTTGTTTCACCAGGTGTTGAACTTTATATCAATAGAATCATAACATGTACTATCTTGTGTTTGACTTCTTTTTATCTTGAAGTTCATATTGCTGCATGTAACTGAAATATATTCTTAATACCATGTGGTATCTCATAATTATGTCAACATTTTTATCTATTCTTCTGGATATTCATTATTTCTAGCTTGGGAATATTGGGAATAAAGTCGGCATGAATATTCTTATACATGGATATGAATTATCAATATAATTATCATATTACTCATTTTATTTCTCTGAACTCAGGAGTAGAATGAAAGTCTGGGGCATTTATGTACATATGTATATATATATATATATATATATACAGTGCCTTTTATATATTATG